>JAOQML010029019.1:0-11283 GCA_027568935.1 Erythroxylum urbanii | reverse complement strand
AAATATACTCTCCAAATCAATTTTTAACACATATAATTCACAATTCCAATTATAATCACATTTATAGATCAATTATACCCAGAATATATCAGTGAATGCATGTACAGTCATTCTAATGTGTGCAAAAATTCAAATTCATGTGTGTATATGCTAACATTATGCATGAGCATGAAATGCATTTTTCTCAATCTCTTTTTGATCTCATATGTACTGAATTTTAGGGTTCTAATCCTTAGTATGGAAATGGGATGTTACAAGTAACATTGGTTTTGGAGGTATGAACCTCAAGGCACTCTTGGATGATGCTGTCGTGGAAGTAGGAGGCTAGAAATTGTTGGATTTTGATGATAACATGGAAGACATTTTCCTTTGTAGAAATATACATTTTAGCTGAAACAATGATGATAGACTGAAGAAATTAGTAATAGAGCATTGGATAAATGAATTTGTATTGATATGTTTTTGTGGTGCTTTACAACAGAGTAACACATTTCTATTTTTATAATGAGCTAAGGTCCAAAAAACGGAAGTAAATATTCTAGGCAGAATATATATGCTGAAAATATGTGATAATATCCCTAAAATTGTAGAGGATATTTTAGTAAATATTTCTTGATTTATCATTTCCCCTCAAATTCACGTGGGTGACAAAAACAAAAGTAAATATGACAATAATACAAGTAAATTTTTTGAGTGCTTTTTCTGTTCTTCTAAGAGTTGACAATATATAGACATCAATAGTAAATTAAATCCCTTAAACTTAGGGATAATATGGTCATCATCATCATCGCACCCAGTTCGAAATCCAGCAATAAAGCAGGTCTGGGGAGGTCTGATAGTCCGCAGCCTTACCCCTACGAAGTAGAGAGGCTATTTCCGATAGACCTACATACAAATATGAAATTGAAAAAAGAAATGATGCAGGTTAAAAAAGTAGTTATGTGAAACTGATATGCTAAAAAAAGTATGTGAATAAAATTAAAATAATTGAATAAATAAATAGAATAAAATAGAATAAAGAAAAGGTTGATGTATCAAGTTATAAAAAAATATCTAATGGACTTGTCTTATACTAGTAGAGGCGTAAGGTTAGTAAGTGAAGTATTAAGAAAATTAGATAAGTGAAAGGTAAAAGCGTACCTGATGAATGTATTCCTATTTAAAGGCTAAAGAGATGTAGCTTGTCCTACCCTACATCAATGCAGAATTAACACGAAAAGGAGTAAACATATACCTACTTGGAACGATGACCGCGTGACACTTTTAACACCCAAAAAACTCCTGAACTGTATGCTTCTATACATGTAACTCAGACCATAATACAAATTACAAACTATAAAGCTCCTAAGCAGACACTCTCTCCCCTCACTCTAAGTCACAATGCAGCTCTCTTTAGTTTCACTCCCCTCCTCACTATTACTTATCCTTTTACTTATGACCACTACTTTGTCCAACGCACACAACATCATCTGACTTCTCACGAAACACCCAGATTTCTCCATCTTCAACCACCATTTGACTGCCACCCACCTCGCCACCGAAATTAACGCTTGTACCACTATCACCTTTCTCGTCATCCACAATGCCGTCATGAGATGAGAGACATCATTTGATTACAAAAAGCTTAGTTCTTTTCAAAGCCGTCGTAATCCGGTAATGATATATTAAGGTCATAAACTTATACGCACCCACAATATTAACATTAGAAAAGTAATAATCAACAAAAAAGAAGAGAAGAACAAAAACTGGACAACTAACATGCCTAGTTATCAAAATAGCTAAGAACCCAAAAAGAGCAAAAACCAAGCAACTGCAACGCAATGAGCAAATTACAGATCAAGAAAGCAGGCAATCTAATCTTTAAACCCAAGGAAAAGTCTATATCGATCTAAACAAGCATTGACAAGCAACAATCATCCAATGTATAAGAAAAGATTGCTTGAATTTTTCGCAAAGCAAGAGAAGATTAGGGTTAAGATCCCAGACGAAACCTAGAGATAAAGTAAATAGCAGAAGGGAAAGCTAAGGTTTTGATGGTACTTTCGAAAATCAAAGTCAAAGCCTACAATGAAACATCAAAGAAATTAGCAGAAGGGAAAGTTAGGGTGTTAGTAGCTTAAAAAACTATGCTACGGATATTATCACAAACAACAAATCAATACAACCAAAAGAGTAAGTGGCCGTTTTAAGCCTAAGACTACAACTTTCTTACACAAACATCGATTCGTAAACAAATAAGGGAAAAGCAAACAAAACCCAGATCTAGTCTATGTCACGATTGGCATTATTGTAGCAAACAAGATCTGCCATTCTATATGAAGATATTTATTAGAACGCCACCTCCGACTCCGATCACTTATCGGAGAAACGAAAGTTGAGTCTGGGTTATTCACATGATTTCGAATCATCTTAAAGCACTTTTCAGGATATATAGTTCTTCTAAAGTGCACTCTGTCTATTACAAGTGGAATCTCAAGACGCACAATCTCAAGTTCATACCATAAGCAATATAAAAGATGACACCATTATTTGCATAAAATTAAGCAACAAAAACTAGAAATAACCAAGACCCAGTTGAGAAAATAGAAAAATAAGAACGTTGGAAGAGAAAATGAGCACATAGTGATACCAGAACGAAATCGTTTTCATAGCCAGGCTTCTTTAGAGTTGAATCGTCGTCATAAACTATGGTAATATAATAACAATCTAAATTTAATTACAAAAGATTATATATATCTAAATACAAAATTAATGAGAGGAAATCAAGGAAAATTAGTGAGAAATTAAGGAATAATTCTATTGATATTCCTCCTCAAATTGATATGGGTAAGTCAAGCAACATCAATTTGTTACTAAGAAACTTGTATCATTGGCGAGTCATGACTTTTGTAAAAGCATAGGTAATTTAAAGATCAGTATTGATATTTGAAAGAGTAATAATATTACAATATAAGGCCTACCAAATGTAATTACAATCCATTTCTATATGCTTTATGTTCTGATGGTATATTAGATCAATAGTAATTTGAATGACATTAATGTTATCAACATGTAGAGGAATCGGGTTAGCTTAAGGGAATCCAAGTTCAAAAAGAAGACTATGTAACCAAATATTTTAGAATATGTAGCAGAAATAGCCCTATATTCAGCCTTTATTGAAGACTTGGACATACAATCTTGCTTTTTACACTTTTAAAAATCAATGCATCACCAAAAAACATGCACCACACTATCGTATACTTTCTAGCATTCGGACAGCTAACCTAATCTGCATCATTATATGTGGTCAATTAAAGAGAAGATCCTACTTTACATTTTATAAGCACGGGTGAACTAATCAAATATAAAATAATACAATGAACTACAACAAGATGAATATGTCAAGGTGATTACATAAATCTGCTGACTATAAGGACAATATAAGAGATATCTGGTCTTGTAATAGTTAGGTAGATACGACTTCCAGCTAGTCACCTATAGAGAAACAGATTATGCAAAAGTTCGTCGTCATCTTTTCGACATTTCACATTCACCTCTATTGGTACATCAAATGGAGCACAATTCTTTGAACCAACCAAGTCAATAATGTCTTTGGCACATTTGTATCGGTTTAAGAACAAACCATGCTTTTGAGAGTACACCTTTAGACCTAAGGAATAAGCGAGATTTCTAAGAATTTTCATATGAAACGTATTATGTAACATGTGTTAAAGCTTATTGATTAGCTCCTTGTTATCACTAGTGATAACAATATCCTCAGCTTATACCAATAGAATAACCATACCTACGGTTGTATTATTAAAGAAGAGAGATGAATCATGAGTGCTTTGCTTAAAAGAGAAATTTAAAAGAGTGTTGCAAAACTTCTTAAACCAGGCTCTAGAAGCTAGTTTTAACCTATTTAAAGGTCGTCTTAACTTATACATTTCATACAAAGACATAATGGTCATACTAAATGGAAGTTTCATGTAAACTTGCTCTTTTAAATCCCTTTGCAAGAAATCATTTTTGACATCCATTTGATACTAGGGTCGAGACTTAAAGGATGAAATAATAAAAAAAATTTCTTATCATGTTCATCTTAATAATAGGACCAAATGTTTCTTCAAAGTTAAGACCATGTTTTATTTTTTAAAGCAACTAGTTGAGCTTTATATCTATCTAAAGAGCCATCAAATTCAGGTTTCAAATTATAACCCCACCAACTTCGAATTAACTTGACATTTGGGACAATATTCTAGGTGTGGATTTCATTAAATGTTTGAAGTTCACCTTCCATTGCTTGCTGCCAATACTCATGTTCCGTTGCATGTTTATAATAAGAAGGAATTCGAATAGAAGACAAAGTTGTAGGCATCAACAGAGGGGATGGAAAACCATACCAATCTAGAGGCTTATAAGTTCTAACACTTCTTCAAAGAGGAGTTAGTTCTCTATCAATGATTAAAGCATGATCAAATGTCATAGGAAGATTTAAAGGAAGCTCAATGGGACTTGTATAAGGATTATTTGCTTGATGAGGGTGCCTTTGATAATCATGACCAAGTTTAAATCTTTGAATTGAGCGTGGGAATTATGGGAATTATGGAGGAAGAGAAATTGAAAGAGATGATAGAGCATTTTATGTGCTACTTGGTTGTTCTACTACCTATTATATGTTAAAGAAAGGCTAGTTTTCAAAGAAAATCACATTCCCAGAGACTCGAATATGATGAGCATGAGGATCATAGCAAAGAAAAACTTTTTGAGTTCTAAAATATCCTAAAAGGCACATTTGATAGATTCCATAATAAGTTTAATTCTCTCATGTGTTGGAAGATGAACAGAACACACACATCCAAAATTATAAAGATTTAAGTAATTTGGATGATGCCTAAATAAGCGAAGATAAGGTGAATCACTATTCAAGATGGGAGAAGGTAACCTATTTATCAAGTCAACAATAGTATAAAAAGCCTCACACCATAAACGAGGCAGATCAAATGAACCAATTAAAAAAGTTCTAACTAATTCAAGAAGGTGGCAACTTTTGCTTTCAAGCACAATGTTTTGTTGTGGAGTTAAAGGACAAGTACGTTGTGATATAATCTCATAACTTTGAAGGAAAGACTAAAATTCATTTGGCATGTATTCACCATTAGAATTTGATTGCAAAAATTTGATTTTTGTTGAGAATTTTGTCTCAATTAAAGCATGAAAAAGCTAAACATAAAGAAAACCTAATTTTTAGACCTAAGAAAGTAAACACAAATAAAGTGAGAGAAGTCATCGATAAATGTGATAAAATATTTGTAATTTCATGTGAAATCATAGATGTAATTCCCCAACATCAATATATGTAAGTTCAAATGCTTTGGTGGTATGGGTTGTATGTCACTGAAAAGGAGGATTTTTTTAATACTAATTTTACAAGAGTCATTTCAATATTAACAACATCAATAGAAGTTGAGTATTTATTGCCAAGTAATCTGGATTTAAACAAAATATGAAGAACATGAGAATTGGGATGGCCTAAATGCCTATGCCAAACTTGAGTGTCATACTGAATATCATTGTAAGTAAAGTAATTGAACAACATCAAAGGAGAAGGTAGAAGTAAAGGAAAAAGGTGCCCTACATTAGGTCCTTATGCGATCATCTTCCTGGACACTTGATCATGCATAATACGACTAGATTTCTGGAATTGACATTAAAATCATTGTCAATCATTTGACCAAATAATGTAAGGTTAGTGGGTAGATTAAGGGACACAAAAACATTACTTAAAGAGGTTAAAATATCACCTATAGCCATGATAAGTAAGGAATTTACATTAGTTGTGTGAATTCGAAGATTTACTTTATTTTTTAGACATTAGTAATCAATGATATGTTATTGGTCATATGGTTTAAAGCATCAGAACCAAAATATCAAGGTTTAGTATAAACAATATTTGTTACTTGAAATCCTAAAGCAAAAAGTCCAAAAACTATTATTTGTTTGACCATTTCAAGGGTAACAAAAGACTAACCAAAACTAGAGATATTTGAGGTATCAGTCAAGACATTATAGGTAGTTTCAAATTTCTTTGGAGGTTGAATTGTGCAATCTTTGATAATATGCCCTGCTTTCTTATAATAATTGAAAATTTTTCATATAATTGATTGAGATGTGGTCAAATCCTTTGCAACTATAGCACTGGACATTAGTCATATCTTTACCTCCTTTATCCTTCCCTTGAGTAGTGTAGGTGACAAAAATTAGGGCAAAATTTTGAGCTTTTTTCTCTATGACAACTTGAGTAGAGATGCGTTGTTCTTCCTTATATAGTTCACCTAAAAAAATATCCAATAGAGGAACTAGATTCATGTTTATTAGATTGGGCCTGATTCCTTCAAACTCTCCCCTTAACTTTATCGAAAATGGGTTTTGTTACTAGTTTTATACTTATTTTAAACAAGAAAGAATGTTTTAGAACGTAAATTTGCATACATAATATCAATCTACTCATTCTAAGGATTCTTAAAAGAAGAACAAAATTCTTAGATGACATGCGACCTTAAACAAGAAGTAGCAACTTAAGTTTTAATTGAAACCTTTATGTTGTATTGTTTTGGTTGTAAACTTTCTTTAAGTAGGCCCACATTTTCTAAAGGTTTTATAAGGCTTAAGGTTAAGAAAAATGGATGGTTCCACGGTTGCAAGAATCCAAGATAAAACTTAAGCATCTTTTGCTTCCCATTGCATATATTTTTCCTTTTCTGTCTCCTCATCAAGTATTGGACTTGTTCTATCAAGATGACCCCATAATTCCTTTCCTTTAACAAAATTCTAAAATTGAAATTCCTACGTAGAAAAAGTATTTCCATTGAATCTCATATAAAAATTTTCAAGTTGTTATAAGGATATGATGTAACTATGAAACAAGAACATAGAGATCAAATATGTAAACTAAATAACAAAACAAGAATAACTAATAACAAAACATGTATATTTGGAAGAAATAAATTTCAGAATTTAGGGTTTAATACTATGATAAAATATAAGTAAATTTCTTTAGAACTTTGTTTATGTTGTATTCTTTTAAGAGTTTATAATATGTAGAAATCAATAGTACATCAAATCCCTTAAACTTAGGGCCTAATGCGGTAAAAATCTAAATTTATTTACAAAAAATTATATTCATCTAATTACAAAATTAATGAGAGGAAATCAAGGAAAATTAATGAAAAATTAAGGTATGATTTTATTAACAAGTGGAAACAATCGTGAATTTATGTCGAACCTAATGAAATTTTGAGGAAGCAAGAGCCTTTGTCATAATGTCTACTATTTGTTCCTTCGTTGGAATGTGACAAATGAAGAGAACTTTTGTAGCATTCTAGTGAGCCATTAGGTTTACATTTGGTTTGAAAAGCCCATTTTCAACCAACTATGTTGACATTAAATGGAGGTCGAATAAAGGTCTATATGTTTTTATGATGGAGAGCTTTAAATTCATCAAGCATTATTTGAAACTATTGAGAAAACTTCTCTATTTAGGTATAAGATGTCAGATTATGGTTAAAAAAGGAAGTTAAGGTGTGGAAGGTAACATAAGAATTCATAGAATACAAGTGTTATCTCATGTTTGATTTATCATATGATGCAGTTGAGATAAGAATGGCATGGGTGGTGAAGGTGGCAAAGGTGAAGATTAATGTGGGGATCCAAAGGGAGTGTTATATGAAGGAGAGGTTGGCGTAAATATGGGTGGGATATTTTATGGAGTCAGTTAATATGCAAGAGCAGTTATACTTGAGAGGGTGGATAATAGTAGATTTTTGGTGTGATAAGCTAAAAGTAGGGAAAAAGTGTTTCAATGAAGTGAATATGACGAGGGATGTAAATTTTGTTTATTTGAGCATCAAGATCCCTATATCCTTCATAGTGTGGAGAATAGCCAATAGAGACATATAAAGTGGGTTTAGGTGTGAGTTTGTTTGGTCATGTTGAGCAAATAAATGGGAAGCAAACACTGTCAAAGAATCAAAGATGAGAGAGGTTTGGTTTTGTGAGATATTGGGTTTTATGAGCTGATTTATGGTTGAGGATGGTTTTGGGGAGAAGATTGATAAGGTAAACTGATGTGGAGAAGGCTTCAATCAAGAATGATATTGGGAGAAATGATTGATTTTTTTCTAAGTTGTCAATATTGAATTAATCACAAATGCACGACATAGCTGTAGCCAGTATCGGCAAGTATGAGTCAATCCCACAAAGACAATGAATACTAGTAGTTACCATTATCCTATTAGCTAGCCTATGAATTTGATTATGGTTTTTAACTAAAAGAAATAAAACTTAAGCAAATAAAATGAAACAAGCAGCAAGATTGAATTGAGAATTAAGAAATTACTTAAAAAATATTGATATCAAGACTTAGTTTATAGGTTTCGAATCCCCCTAAATACCCTTAATTGATTGATCTTTTATTATATAATTGTTTTGTTTATTTATTGGAATATGGAGATTCTTATAATACGCTAATAGCTCACTCTTGAGTCTAATAATAACTAGTTCGAGGGTTATCAACCGAATTACTCAAGTTAAAGTTTATAAGATGGCCTTAACAATTTATGAATCTCACTATTAGGTTTGACCATAATCTAGAGGATTTATGTCATCCTATCTCTAGTGTTACAATAAACTCCTTCCAATTAAGGTAGATCTATTCACACAGGATTTCTTAATCTCTATGTTATGAAATCAGATTATGCACTAATATTCTGGATCTATTATAACATAAATGCAACACATAATTGAATAATAATACATCAATCTAAACAATTGCTTTAATAAAAGAACCAAAACATGTTATTGCACAAAACTAGTGTTCATCTAACCTAGGCCCTAAAAGAATTTAACTACATATGAGAAAATATGAAATCAAATGTAAACAAAAAGAAAAACGAATTGAAAACAAGGGGTATAATTTTAAATATCCTTGATTGTCTTCAATTAATTATTCTTACAAGATAGAGGTTTAATTTTGTATTCCGATGGATTTTTTGATGATTTCTTTGCGTTTTTCACTTCTCTGACTCAAAATCGCCCCTTTTGAAGGATCTCAGCCTCTGTAATTACCTCATAATGTTTTCTCGAATATGTCTATTTATAATAACTTTTAGGGTTCTAGGTGATGCATAGTCTGATACACGAACATGTACTAGACATTGTATAACCTAGAATACCTAGAATTTACGATGTTGCACGGCTTGAGGGATTCCTTCTATGCTTCAAATCTTTATTTTATGCCGCATTTTCATCTGAATTTTTCTCTTCTAAGGCTATGAAGGCAATTATAACCTATAAGCACACTTAGAGCAAATTAAGTACCAAATATACAATAAAACATAAAATATCAAACAAAAATACATTAAATATGAGGTACAAATATGTAAATATCAAGGGACATATGGATAAAAAAAATAAATCCAATTTTGGTGAGATGAAGAATTTTTCGCTTGGCAAGACCATTTTGTTAAGGGGTGTGAAGACAAGAGATGTGATAAGATATCCTACAATTGTTGAGGAATTTTGTAAGGGATCCTCTGATGAGTTCATTAGCTCCATCACATTGAAACTTTTTAGTTATGGTAGAAAATAAGTCTTAATTGAAGCATTGAAATTGATAAAGAGGTTGAGACTTACAAGTTAAAGGGTATGTCTAAGTGAAACGACTAAAGTTATCAAAAAATATTAAAAAGTATTGTAACCAAACATAGAAAGAATTAGGGATAGGCCCCAAACATCACAGTGCGTAAGTTGTAAAGACACTTTGGAAACATGTGATGATGAAGGAAAAGGTATTCCAGTGCTTTTCCCTTGAAGAAATAAAGTACAAGACCTTATTACATTAGACGAGATAAAGTATAAGATAAAGTTTTATTACATGGATGACCTAATCATTGATGTCAAATATCAGTAGAGGCTTAATAAGAAGTTAAGGCAATTAGATTATGAAAAGTTTAAAGAATGAGAACTGGACACAAATTATTGTAGATTTTACTCTCGAGAAATAGTATCTTAGTTTCAAGGACCTTCATAAAATTCAATTAAACATGAGTTATCAGTGGAAAATTTTGTAATAGATAAAACATTTGTGGTGAATTGTGGGACAATTAAAATATCATGATTATAAATGGGATTGGGATGCTTAGTGAGTGTTAATATGTTAGTAAATATAGGGAGAGCATTACCATTATTAATGAGCGTTTAATTTGGACCGTTATATGGTTCCACAATTTTTAGGATTCACAAATTAAGTCATATATGCAGTGACAACTATGTTTGGAAGCCATTTAGTTATGTCATTTAAAGAGAATTGGGAGGTGATGTTCATCATAGAGGCATAAGGAAAAAAATTATATGTATATTGGTATTGTTAGTGTAAAGGTGAACATTTCGAGAGTTGGTGTAACTAAATTGACTTCGAGTAGTAATATGGCTAACTTTCTAACATATTTGACATTTAGGGGAACTAGTTGGGTAATTTGGCCTCAAGTGTAGGTTAATGGGTTGATAGGAACTATTAAGCCTAAGATTATAAGGATGATGGACTGGTAGGCTTTGGTTATTATTTAGGTGGGTTTGGTTTAGGTGAGGTGAAGATCCGATCCAAAGACTCAACCTATATGAACTAAAAGAGGGTTAGAGGTTTTATTACCTATGATGTTTCTAGACAGACTACCTTTTCGACCTCCAAAAATAGAGGATCTATTTCTGAGATTTCCATTAAAGATAAAGGCAACATTAGGAGCAGTGGTGATAGTAGGATGGTAAAAGGTCAAATGTTGATCATGAAGAAGCAATTTCACTCGTAGCTCTAAAAATCAAGGCAACATCTTTAGTTTTCAATAGTTATGACAAATGCCTCATAATCTATTGGAAAACCGTTTAAAGCTAATAAAACTAGATCTTTATCACAAGATCTTTAGCTATGAAAGAGATATTGACAATGTATTTGGAAATGGAGGAGCCTTTTTTCTTAGTGGTGTGGAGGCAATAATGTAGGAGTGAGTGATGGGCTGTGGTTTATTAGAGAAAATGTTGTTCAAGTATTGTCTAAAGAGCCCTTGGTGTGGTGTAGCCGAGGGCAAGGGAGGCAACTGTAGGAGAGAGGTGAAGTAAATCACACATTAATATAAAAATTACGTACAATATAAGATATACACAAGAAGGGGGGTTGAATTGTGTACTATTTTCGTGAATACAAAATTCTAATTTTTCTTGATAAGAACTTCTCTGACTTGTTAAAAGAAA
>JAOQML010028999.1:0-11283 GCA_027568935.1 Erythroxylum urbanii | reverse complement strand
ATTCCTGCCTATCAAGAGTTCTTGCAAAACTGGGCTACATATCAGGTATATCCTTCTCACTTTCCTTTCATTTCTTTTTTTTTCATTATTATCTCAGGTGCCTGTGGGTCTACCGGAAACAGCCTCTCTATTATGTAGGGGTAAGGCTGCATACTATCAGACCTCCCCAGACCTCGCTTTAGTGCGAGATTCCAAACTGGGTGATGATGATGATGATGATCTTTCTCACTCGTTTCTATATACTAACCTCACTTCTTTAAGTGAAATACATTTCTGTGTTTAGTGTTTATATATTGCAGATTATAAGAATGTCGAAATCTCTTACCTATGGGAGACTTGTTGATTTCACTGCTCTCAAGGAAAATCGAATGGATATCGAACCTGAGATTAAAGCAGCTGGATGGGAAAATTTCTTCAATATACGAGAACTGGTGTATCCAAATGAAGTATATGAGTTCTGAAAAAATGCAAAGGTGGTAGATAAGACCTTAGTATCTGTGGTAGACAGATTGTTAGTGATTGTGTCACAAGATTCTGTTGTGAGGGTTACTGAATGTCCAAATGATGGAGCAAAGCTGTTTAACAATACAAAGTGGATTGCTCAAAGTCATTTAAATGAAGATAACATCAATCGACAATTATATGGATCGAGTTATCCAGGAGTCAAGAAGTCTTCAAACCTGATTTCGAAGGCTAGGGTTCTTTATTCAATTCTTGTTCACTGTATTTTACCAAGAATGGGATCGAAGGATTTTGTGACGACGAGTGATGACCAATGTCTATTTTATCTACTCACACACAAACCTATTAATATTCCATTCTTAATTCTGACTTATATGATGAGGACTCAGGAGGAGTATCATCTGAAGAGCGGTTCGTTACCTTGTGGTATGTTGTTGACGAGATTATTCAAAGAATCTAAAATCCTACTTGATAGAGTAAACAAAGTAAAGCTGAATATTAAGAGTGTTATCAATACCTCTACTATTCGCAGAATGAGGATTAAGACTAAAGCTGAATTGGATAAAGATGTCATATCGAAAGCACAGTCTAAGGGGAGCTTTCAATCAAAAGAAGCAAAAAAGAAGATGTTTCATTTAGTATACAAGCAAAACCTCAATCAACCAGAAAAATCTCAACTGAGTTGACAAAAGTTGAATAGTCGGCTTATAAGTCAATTCAAGATAAGATGACTCCTAAAAGGAAGGGAAGTGTAAAGGTTCAATAACCAACTCACAAAGTGCCTTTAAAGAGGAAGGCTGAGACACATCAATCAAAAAGACCTGATATATCTAGAAGGTCACCAAGGTTGCAGAAGAAGCAAAAAAATCTGACTCTTGGTCAAGTTTTTGAAAGTGTAACAGAACAACAACAACAGCCTGGTAAAGCAATTGTCTCTATCCCTCGGACTCAATCAGAACAACCATCTGGAGAGATAGAGATAAAAAGGAAGTTAGTATTTGAGCAGAAGAAGTATAAATAACTCTCTTCCAAGTTTGCAAAAGAACATAGGAAGACGAAGATGATTCAGAAAAGAAAGGTTGAAAAGTAGTAACCAATCTACAACCTTCCTCAATAAATAAAGAAAGAAGATTTGAAGATGAAGATTATAGAAGAATCAATACCTGATCGAAACAGAGGTTCGATTATCATTAGAGAATCTCCCAAACAGAAAGTTAAGGCTCAAGTTGAACCTGTAACTATAAACGATCAGACGATACATCTTCTTACCCCTGAAGACAGAATATTGTATGGTATTCTGCGAGATGAAAAGGCAGAACCATATCCATTAAAGATGACTAAAAATCCTTACACAATCTATCTAGTGACAAGAAGAACAACGATAAAGATTGTACCGGATGTACAACCTAGATGTCCAACACTGGTAGACAAGAAAGATAAACGTAAGAAGAAGAAATTCCCTGAGAAGCAACAAGATGATCTCACGGAAGAAGAAATTCGAGTGGCAATAAAGAATATAGACGATGAATGTCGTAAGCTCAACTTGTAGGCATCTATATTTCTCATCATATTTTAAGACCATCAGGAAGCAACTTTGGCACATCAACCGTAGATGAAAGTTTCTAGGTAGTTAGGAAAATATCGGAAGGAAGACACTAAAAGATTACAATTGAAGGTATCAATTTCTATTTAGAAACCTTTGTGCACTTACTTGTTCACTTTAAACCCATAGGTTTTATTTCTTCTGTCAAAGATATCCTACACGTTCTAGGAAAACCCATCTTAAAAATACCCTACGTGATGATCTTGACATTCCCCCACAAGCAAAATTTTTTCAATTACCCTTCATTGAAATTATCGAATTAGACGATTCAATCAGAAAACCGTCTGTCTCTGAGTATCTTCATCCACAAAGTGAAAAGCTGCAAGACTCTACCGATAATTCAGCGTGCTTGAAGAATTTCATTATAAGGATTGAAGCTAGTCAAAGTAAAAGGAAGAACATGAAGCCTTAGCTAAACATATTCAAGAAATTGATACTAAGGTTGATGAACTAAGTGATTTAGTGGGTGATCTTCATGAGGAAGTAGCACTTCTACGTGTGACTACAGAAGAAGACCTCAAGACGATCTGCACTAATATCAAACATATGTTCTCTGAGATATTGAAGCATCTGAAATGATTCTTTTTGATTAATAACAAATAGGGGGAGAATAGTAGAAAGTAAAGGAGAAGGAGGAGATTTTATTTTGGAGATTTTATTTTAGCTTATTTTTTATGCATTGTATATCTTGCAATATTCGTCTAAATAAATAAATTTTATCTAAAATTATTCGTCTGAATATTTGCCTATCTTCTAATATTATGATTATTTGTTATCATCAAAAAGGGAGAGATTGTTAAGTCAAGGAGACTTCACTCCTTCTATTGATTTTGATGAAAGTCAAATAATAATAATAATAGAAGAGTGTGTGAACTGTTTTGATGAGTTTGTTAAGTGTGCAGATAAATATAAAAGGCACAAATCATCAAGTCAAGATGATATTCAAGCAAAGTCATCAGACGAAGCGAAGTCATTAGACGAAGCCAAGTCATCGGACGAAGGGAAGTCATTAGACGAAGTGAAGTTATCAGACGAAGCGAAGTCATTAGACAAAGCGAAGACATCAGACGAAGTAAAGACATAAGATGAATTATACAAAACAAATCAAGACGTTATAATTAAAGAACAACTTACAACGTCAGTTAGTAAATTGGATTTGGTTATAGGACTCAACTAACAACTGATCTCTGAAGATTCTACAAGCAGTTTTTAAGAAGACCGTTGGAGATTTAGACTATAAATATCACTTGTAGTCATAAACAAAAAATACAATATACACAAGACACACCTTATAACTCTAAACCTTCAACTCTCAATTCTTTACTTACGATACTGTAAAAAATAGCTTGAGTGAAAAGAAGAAAGAAGAGAGATCAAGTCGACCTGTAACGTGAGTTTAGAAAACTCAAAATCTTTTCAGTAAAAAAGAAGCCTATAGCATGAAGAGGCTAAGATAGCAAACAAATAATACTTTATGAAAGAGTCCTGAAGAGGCTCTGGAAGTGTAAAATAAAACTTGTAAAAGTTGAAAGAGATAGTGAAGTCTCATATATACTGAGGACTAGACGTAACCCTAAGGTTAAGGATAAACCAGTATAAATCGTGGTGCCATATTCTCTAACCCTTATCTCTTTAATTTCATGTTGTTAGAAGAATAGATACTATTTAGCTGTTGCATTACTCAAATGAATTAAGTGCGTTGTTTTGTAAATTGTCTGAATCTTTCAAGAAAATCAAGAAGTTTTTTAAAGATTTCAATCTTAGACGATTTATCACAATTCAACCCCCCTTCTTATGTATTCTTACATATTACGTGATTTTTATAATAACAAGTGACATATTACATGATTTCTATAATAACAAGTGATTTACTTCAGATCCCACAAGGAGAGATAATCTAATCCTAAAATATAAGGCCAAAATAATTCGCAGTAATTCAAAAATGTAACAAAATTAAGACAAGAATTTAATTCAATCATACAACTCAATTCTAAGAATCAATTACAAAAATATTAACAAAGTAGCAGCTGCAACACACACTCCATAATCAACCTAAAGGAACTATCAATTGAGACAAAGGGAATTTTTTCCTATCTTTAATGCTAAACTAATCAATTATGAATTATTAGATTATTAGTCCTAGACGATCTTATAGTTGATTACTCTCTCTCGAGTTATAACCATTAATTATAAAGCCTAATCAGATTTTGGAAAATTGCAATTTCTTAATTTGCAATCTATCCAAAACCCTAATTAGATTTAAAGTTGTCTAATAAACTATAGAGAACCTATGTAAGATCTCTCTTCACTCAATTACCGATTTGATTAATTTCTCATTCTTATTAAATCACCTAACTCTCTTTAGCCCAATTTAATTATTTTTCATTCAATTCACACTCTCAGTTTATTACCGAATTATGCAATCATAAAAATCAATCACAATAATTCCAATAAACATAAAACAATAAGATTTTATTAAATCAAAGATAAAAAAACCCCAATGTAAGTATAGAACATCTCAACATTCACAATCCTATCATCAAACTGTTATTTCCAATTATATACAATAATAAAAATGGAAAATAATAGGAAATACAATTCTAAACAGAGACGAGAGGTAGCAATGTTTGAAATTTCTAATCCAGGAAGTACATCAATGTCAATTTCTTCTCCACTTCTCTCCTCCTTCTTCTCTTTTTCAATCTCTCAACAACTCCCTCTAGGGTTTCTCTCCAAAAATGACTTATGCAAAAGCTCTTCTTTCTATTCTTCTTATTCTATTTATGTTCTTTTGTGTTTAGGGTTAAATTACGGTTTTTCCGAGGTCTGAAAGGTCCAAAAAATCCCTCAAATTTTGAAGTTTAGAAGTGGCTGTAGGCCACGATCGAGGCCTATGTTAGGCCTTTCTATCACGATTGTGGGCCATGCAGTTGGCCCCGATTTGCTCCGAAACCCCTCCGTTGTTCGATCTTTCTCCTGAAACACTACCAAACACATCAAGGTATCTCAAAAACATCATATTTAAGCTCAAAGGATTGTTCTAACCCATAAAACACTTAAATCACAAATTAACACAATTATACCCTAAACACATACTAAACAATCAAATAAATGGCTAAAAACATTTCAAACTCTAACCTAAAATACGATGCATTTCACTCCTATCAATTTTTAAAAATAAAATAAATCCATAAGTACACTCAAACACCTTTCATGATCAAGACATTCCATAATTTTGCATATCATTTCAATTCTCCACCACTAAAGATTCATATGCATAATACTAAATGAAAAGGACTTTTTAAGGTTATTATAGGGCAAAAAGTTGAGGTGAGAAGTTTTTAGATCATATAATTCAAAAGCCATCAACACTAGTGAAGCATGAAAAACACTTAATGGAGTATTAAGTGAAAAAATTAACATCCACTCAAAATTTGATACCATCAGCTTTGATGAATGCAAAAACTTTGTTTCATAACTTAGATTCAAGCCTTCACACCCTAAACCACATAAATAACAAGGAATTAGAAGGAATCAGCCATAAAAATAATGATGAACAATACACTATAACTTTAAAGAGTGACTCTTCATAATAACTTCTCCCTTATTTCTATCATAATCAATTCACCCATTTCATACAACTTTAGGAGGAAAGATTAACATGAATTACTTTGCCAAACAAATGATGGAACTAATTAATAGGCAATAACAATCACATTCGATTAATTATAACCAACCCGCATATATGCATACCCATAAACTTATGCTTTTGTTCATCTACAAACATCAACAATCACAAATGCTCCAATAGCTTTAAGGTCTAGGTAAGAAATTTTGTTAGGTTAAAGGCTTGTAATGTGGTTAACATAAAAAGAAAAGGTTAATGAAGCTCAAGGAGCTTTCAATAGGATAAATCATGTCATTGGGTAGTTTATTTGGTTAATGTAGCTTCTAAAACAAAGAATGTCTATATCATTTCCATGTTAATTCATGAGATTAAAATGTGGTCTCAAATAGAAAATCAAGGCAAAGTTAAGATGTACATGTCATGAAGGTCACACATGAATAAAAGAAAATGAGAATGATATAAATGTATCTAAAGACTCAAAATCTCACTAGTTTATATTCACATACTAGTCACCACTCTTCTAAAGGAAATGTACATTAAAAACCAACCATAAAAGTAAGAATACATGCCCAAGTTACCAAAATTATGCTACTATTTAGTTATAACTATATAATTCTAGAAGCAATACAAAAAGAGAGAATGGTTTTTTTTAACATGCTAAAAGAACTTTAAAGCACCTAAAAAGAGCTTTAAACACATATAAGTAGTAAGTTCCTCACCCCTACATTTAAAACTTACATTGTCCCCAATGTGATATTAAATGTAAGAAATGGCACATTTAACAAAAACAACAATTGCAAAATTGTAAAGGAAAAGGAATAAACTCCTTTTAAGTTGCCTCATAAGCAGTGTCTTTCTTTATTGTTATTGAATTGACTCCACATTCTCCTAATCACGTGATAAAATTTTAATCTCCAAGGATCACAACTTTTACATTCTCCACTTGAAATTTTTTAGGATAAGGCTTGAGTTGATGATCACTTACATTCAATGTCTTTCCAATTTTTAGAATCTTAATACCTACTACATTTTAGGGAGAGATATTAGTATCCAAAAAAGGATTAACCCAATAAGGATGTAATTTATGTGGAAACAATTTATATCTAGAGCAATAAAGAAGCACGTTTTGATCAATAGTAAAGCTTTTCCTTAAGAGATAAAAATCCTTGCTCTTCTCTATAGCTGAAATTTCTTCCAGTTTATATATAAATTTCTACTTAAAATCTTCCTATGCTAAAGGGTTAATCACATTAATCAAAATGCTCATCTTAAGGTGCTTCATGACCTCAAAATATTAAAATGGGTAACTTTCCCATCAAATTCCATTGTAAGGGTACCCTCACAAACATCTATCTTATTTTAGGTTATGTTAAGGAATGGTCTCCCCAGTGAAATAGGTATGGGGTTATAGGAAGTTTCATCATTCATATCTACCATATAAAAATTAGCGGGAAATTTTCTTTTATTCACCTACATAAACACATCCTTAATCACCACATCTGGATAAGAGTTAGTACGATAAGTTAATTTTATGATAACAATAGTTTCTTTCAACAGGCCTAAATTTAAAGAAGCATAAATGGAACGAGCCATAATATTAATTGATGCTCCTAAACCTAGCATAGCCTGTTTAATCATAATGTTACCAATTTTACAAGGAATGGCAAACATACCAGGGTCTTTACACTTAGGAGTTTCTTTTTAACGACTATAGAGACAGTTTCACCCATCCTAATCATTTCATTAACTTTTAACTTTGGCTTGTTGGTGCATAATTCTCTAAGGAATTTTGTATACCTTGCACCTGTTTGATCACATCCAACAATTGTATATTCACTTCGACCTTTTGAAAAGTTTCCCAAATCTCCTTATCCTTGTTTTCCTGATCTAACTTTGCTATTCTACTAGGGAAAGGTTAGTCTTAAAAAAATTTAGGAATTCATCATTTACGTTTGAGCTAGATGAGGTATCCCTTTCTTCTTCCTTTTCAATTTCTTTTTTACTAGCCATCCTTTGTGTGGTCCTCTTTAGGTCCTCAAGCTTCCTACCACTTCTTAAGATGAATTCAATAACATTCTTCAGATTTATCCTCATCTTTGGGCTTCTAAATAGTTAATAGTCACTGCCATATTGCTCATATAGTTCTCTAAATTTTGGATTCTAGTCCCAGTCTCTTGCAATTAGGAACATTTCTCCTATTAAAATTATTTTACATCTTGCTGGAATTGCAAAGTGTTAGTAACCATATCTTCCAATGACATAACTGAGGTTAAAGGGGAGGCTTTTTATCTATGTTGAAATAACTATTCACCCTGTGGCCTATGTGGGAAGTAGCTATACTACATATTCCTTCCATAACTCAGGTCGAGTTATCTCTCCAACCTCGATTATGGGTAAAGGAATATGGATTGTTTTATGAAAAAAAATTTCCCTTGCAGTATTAACAAATGTCATATTTCCATCTTGTAGCATTGGACACCCATCTGTTAGATGATTTGCATTTCTGTATAGCACCCAAGCCTTCACCTAGGTCTGCTCTACAGTAACTTCTCTAACAAAGGATGTTAGTTTACCCAAACAATGTTTTATGGATGAATTGTTTACCTCATTTACCTGATGAACATCATTACAAATGCCAAAGTATTAAGTGTTTATATCCATACACTATATTAAAGTTCTAGCCTCCATATAATTCTTTTCACATAGTGCTCTACCATTTGTTACATCCACCAGGCTCCTATCTATAGGTAATAATCCTTTATAGAATTATTGAATAATGTGATGTTTCATGATATTATGATGAGGGTAGCTACCAAGCAACTTCTTGAGGTATTCCCAATACTTATACAGGGATTCTCTATGAAGTTGCTTTATCTAGCAAATCTTTTTCCTTATGCTAGATTTCTTTAATGCTGGAAAGTACTTCCTAAAAAATATCCTTTTCATTTCGTTCCATATGCTCACACTCCCTATAAGCAAATCAAAAAGGGAGTATTATGTTGCATCCTTCAGTGAAAATGGAAAGACTCTTAACATAATTTACTCTTCCATCACCCCTGGAGGTTTCATACCAAGACAGACCATATCAAGCTCCTTAAGATGCTTGCGAGCATCCTTAGCTACAAAATCATGAAAATTAGGCAAAGGATGGATTAATTCATACTTAAGCTCAAAATTAATATGTTTAGTAAAATTTGTAAAAGATATGCATAAAGGCCTTTGAGTGAAGTCTGGGACTACAATAAGCTATGGCTTATTCCAAATCAATTCTTTGCTCTATTCCTAGAGTTACTGTGTTTTCCCCTATGTAACCTTCACATTGTCCTTTTGATCTCGAGTCTTGATGAGGAGATTTTATCACTACCATACATAAACACTAACAAATATAAAAAGATCAAGAAACAACTGTAAAAACCAATTATAAATAAATATATATAAAAAGCAAAAATTAATATCAAAAATAAAAACTAAATCACTTCACTCCCTAGCAATAGTGCTAAACTTCTTGGTGTGCCTCGAACACATCAGAAAATAAAACCTAACTTTGCATAAATAAATTTATAGTTGTAGTGAGCAAAGACCTTATTAACAAAGAGTGTGTACTAAGATTTTGTAATAAATAAACCAGTGTTTAACAATTGGGGGTTTTGGTTGAATTTGATTAACAAAATAAAGTAAAAATAACTTAATGAAGGTAAATTAAATCAAATAGTACAAAATTGCAAGAATTAATCAATAAATTTCGAATTCATTTAATAATTAAAACTCGACCTTTACACGAATGTTCACAATCAATCGTCATGTTGTTCTTGTACTTCTCTTTGCTATAAATTAACAACAATCACTGTTAATCCTAGTTTTCTCATAGGTTGTATCTAATTAAAACAAGTACTTTAATTAGGTCTAAATATCAGATAACCTAGAATAAAATCTTTATATTTAGTGTATTGATTGCACTACAGAATAGGAAAACATATTAATCTAAACAACAACCACAAAACCTCAAGTCATTTAACATATGCTATATTATCCCTAATAATGCTCGACCATTATTTTACCACAAGTGAATCATACATATAATGATTATTTATCGCAATCTATATTTTAGTAATGAGTTCATACATGAATAATTTATTTGAAATATCTAAATCATTCATACATAAGTCCGAAAGCATTAATCATTGAATAATATAATAAATTTCAAAAGAGAATTAAAAACAACATCAATAGATTAATCAATGCGCAAACATGTTCATTGACCTTGATATCTCCATTGAACTGGAAAAAAGAATTTTAGCTCTTCAAATAAGAAGAACCTGCTTCCTTTCGTCTCTAATGTCTTTAGGACCTTTTTCGTCTCTTAAATGCACTTTTATACTTAAAATTAAGGTTGCGTAACAATACACGATCAGCCACATAGGTGTATAAGTGATCATGTATGACAATTTTGTCAAAAATCATGACCATAAAAGTTTATAATAAGCTACACGATTGTGCAACTCACTAACACTATCATGTAAATCCCCACACAATTATGTCATTTATAGGGATGCCTGAGACTTCATCTTTGTGCTCCTACACGCTTCTAGTGACTTACACAGTTTTATATGCTGCTATATGTTATATATACGATCGTTTGTGATAGGTGTGCAATAGGATATGTTTTTATAGGTAATTGGCATGTGTTTTCTAGAAAAATGGTTGATTATTGTTCTAGTTTAGGATTCATTTTGTATGTTTTTGCTAAGTTTGATTTTCATTGTTATTCTTGTATGTTTCATGTTAATTGAGGGCAAGAATTAACCATTTTTGTGTATGAAGAAAGAAGGAGCAACTTGGACAGTGAGCTAAAGATCAAAGAGGGGAAAAAGGAGGAGTGCATCTGTGACAAATTCCTACATTCATAGGAATCATGCAAATTCCCACGTCACATGTGAATTACAGAAGAAAATGAGAGATGAATCTATGACAAATTCCCATGCTCGTGGGAATCATGCAAATTCTCACGAGTGTGGGAATTACAATCCGAGGAAACCTGCAACTTCATTAAACTTAGGGTTTTTGAACTATAAAAAGATAATTAAGCCTTTATCTTTAGAGGAGACGACGACCACTTATATAAACACCATCTTTGAGTGAAGAATGCTTGTTTGGAGCATTGAGTAAGGATTGAAGACAAGGATCATCATCAAGATTGGGCAAAATAGCACATCAACACCAAAATTCCAGATTTTGGAAAAGAAGAGAAGGAATCTTTCTATTTAATTTTCTGTCATTTTAATCTCTTCTATTATTTATAAAAATGGATTATTTGAATGCTGATGATGTTATGGAGACCATGTTAGGTAGATTTTATTTTAGGTATTGCTTTTGGAACTATTATGTTAAACTCCTATTTTATTGAATTGAATGTAATTGTCTTTATTGATTGTTGTTTTTAATTGTCATCTTGCAACAAATCGAGAGAGTGAGTGAGATAAAATTCGTGTAGGATTGTATAATAAGAGTTGGCAACCTATAGACTAGCAATCATCACGTTAATTGAATAGTTAGAAGAGAGATCTCAACTAGTCAATTGATCACCCATAGG
>JAOQML010028971.1:0-11285 GCA_027568935.1 Erythroxylum urbanii | reverse complement strand
TGAGGTGTGGTAATTTACCACACCTGGACCCGTTTCTTTGGTCCGACCCGTTCTCTGGAAACGGGATGTTACAATGTTGACTGTAAACTGCCCCAAGATCTAGAAGTAAATCTGGAATCTCGGTCTAATACAATAGATACTGGAACTCTATGTAATCTCACTATCCTATCTTATTAACATGTCTCCCAGCTAACTGATCCAGTGTGTTATTTTCTTTAATAGGTATGAAATGAACTAATTTTGTTAATCTATCAAAAAAGACCCATATGGTATCATATTGTCTCGGAGTCCTTTACAAGTCTATAATAAAATCCATTGTAATCCTTTTCCACTTCCACTTTGGAATAGGTAATGACTGTAACTTCCTAAATGGAGCCTAATGCTCTACCTTAATCTGTTGATATGTCAAACATGTCGCAACATACTCAGCCACTGCCTCTTCATCCCTAGCCACCAGAAATGTTGTTTCAAAGTATTGTACATCTTGGTAGTACTAGGATGCATAGCATAGCTTACTATGTATGCTTCCTCCGAAATTTATTCTCTTAGACCATCAACATCTGGTACACATAATCTCTGCTTTAACCACAATATATCATCTCTCAACTCAAACTCAGAAATCGAATTTTGTTTTAACTTCTCTACAATCTTCACCAATTCTAGGCCTTTGCTTTAAGCTTTCCTGATCCTTTCATACAATACTAGTCTAATCTTCAACGTAGCTAACAATGCTTCATTCTGCTCTAAACTTAGCCCAACATTCAGGGCTCTCAGTTGAACTAGGTTTGGTAACCTCGATGTTTGAATTTATGCCACATTTTTATTAGATTTCCTACTTAATGAATCAACTACATCATTAGTTTTACTCATATGGTATTCAATCGTGCAATTATAATCCTTAAGCAACTTAACCCACCTCCTTTGTCTCATATTCAATTCTTTTTGACTCAACAAATATCTCAAACTTCTATAATCTGTAAATATCTAAAACGTCTTACCATATAAATAATATCTCTAAATTTTCAAAGCAAACACCATTGCAGCAAGTTCTAAAATGTACATGCTACTAATTAGAGTTATTGAGACCTTTAACATTCTAAGCTAAAACTAAAATTAAAGGGGATTAGAGGGGTATTTTCATCCTAATTTGACTTTATTTCATTAGTTAGTCAATATTTTTATACCGCAAGTGCACGGTGTAGCTGTAGCTAATACCGACAAGTACAGATTGATCCTACGAGGACAACGAGTACTAGTAATTACCGTTGTTCTATTATCTAGCTTAAGAACTGATTATGGTTTTTAATTAAAAAATTAAATTTAAGCAAATAAAATAAATGAACAACACGATTAAGCAGAGAATTAGGAAGCATTAAGTTAATTACCAATATCAAGTGATTAGTATTTAGGTTCAAATTCCCCTAAACCTAAATAGATTGATCTTTTGTTATGCAATTGGATTGGTGATTTATTAGACTGTGGAGACTTCTATGATATGCTATTAACTGACCTTGAGTCTATTAACAACTAATCCTAAAGTTTCTAATCGAATTACTTAGGTTAAATTTTATAAGATTGCGTTATCGTTTTATGAATCCTCTATTATGTTTGACCATAATTGGAAAATTTTATGTCATCCTACCTTTAGGGTTGCAATTAACTCTTTCCTATTATTGTGGATCTATTCAAACCTAGGATTTCTCAATCGCTACGTCTGAAATCAAATTATGATATAATAATTTGGATTACTAGAACATAAATAAAAGAAGTAATTGGATCTCAATAAATCAAACAATCAGTTGGATTCACAAAATAATCAACACATATTCTGGTATCAAATAGGGTTCATGAAACATACCACTCCCATATCCACGGACAGTCGGGAATATACTTTCTAGAAATGGTACATTAGAACAATAACATTAATACAGTCTAAGGCATCAATATAACTTAAGTATTTCAAATTCAAATAGACCATACACAACAGTTTTGAACTCAATCAGTACATCATACAGTACGAAAATTACACACTAGAGACAACGTGTGTCATAACATGGAATGCTAATACAAAAGATATCTATCTATACTTAGGTATCAGCTGACCGGACCTTTGAGTCATTCTTGTCCCAAAAATAACAGTACTAGAATTCTATTAGATCGCTTTAGAAGCTAGATCTCCTTTGAACCTGAACATCAACGTTGCAATTTTGATGAGTTAGCATACTCAGTGAGTGAACCATCATTGATGTGCTCACTCAAGTCAGAACATTAAAATAAATTACACAACTCAATTCAGCAAGTGTATTACAAAATTTAGTATCGAATACCACATCAAATTTTGTCATATTTCAATAAGTACTGTATACCAACATTGCATATCACAATTTCAGAACAATTCAATAATTTCATCACAATCATTCATATGATACATGTATAATTGTTATATACAAATGCAAATGTGATTTCTTTCTTATTTTGCTTTGTTATGACTAAAGTGTCTGTCAACTCATTTTACTGTCCTATATCCGTTGTAAATACTAGGATCATTTCATATACTTTCTTGTATCCATTGTGGATACTAGGCTCATTGTTATCTAAGTCTGTGGCTCTCTATGCAAAATCCTGAGCTTAAAGCTCTTTTCACACATTGGCTATTCTGGCCATAACTCCTTTATTTGATTATGCATTTCAATATAATGAGATGCATCAATTCACACATTATGCTTTTAGTACTTTTCATTTAATATGCTCATGTCATATGTCAATTCTTCAGATCTAAGTTCGACATTCATCATTCAATTGTTCATACCTTCCACATTCCACATACCATTCAACAGAAGCACATATAATTGAGTTTACACATCTAAGTTAACTCAAAGTACGCTCCAGAAAAGCTATTACCTTGATGATCCAACAATGTGTGGGTGTTGGCGATCAACTTGTATGTTTATAGTCAAGCAATACACACATAGTTCATAATCATTAATTTGTTTAATCATATGAATATACAATCATGCACATGTATGTCATGTTCAATGCATGCTCAATTGACCTTTCTGGGTATGTATTCTTATTCACAATTCTTGAACATTCAATTATTATAGCCTGTATATTACCACTTTGCATTCAGGTTTATAATAAGTAAGATTGATTATTTTAAATTCATCAATCATATAATCATCAACCTTTTCTAGCATTATACATTCACACAATTTCCCAATTCTCATTCATTCATACCTAAGACACCTTACTTATATCCTTTGGATCATATTTGCATTCATAAGAACACTTTTATTCCTTTAACAACTCAAAATTTCTAGATTTAAATACATTGATATCAAGACAATCCATTCCTTAAGTAATGACATCAATTAACAACCTAAACTTATCATCTTTAGCCAATTAATTAAGCAACAATCTAGGTTCATTTCAAGCCTTAATTAAGTCCAAATACACCAATGTAGAGTGACTTATCCTCATTTGGTTCAACAAATTCACAAAATCAAAATTATAATTTCAAAGCTTTGGTCACGATCATAGGATGAGTGCCCCGAAGTGCACTATCCAATTTCACTCAATTTTTCATATTCAAACACCTTCATACCAAATTCAAAACACCTTCATAATAGTCCATTAATTGTACCTTAAGTATACCTTAATTATACTTCAATTCCTCATCAAATTTATCTCCAATTCTAACCCAAAATCATTCATTTGGCAGCTCATAAACTATTGTCTTTCATGCATGCAAAAACAAAATAGATACTATCATTCATGCATCATTTTCCAGCACTTATTTCACTTCAATATAAGAACCAATCCATCTCTAATTCAGTCATCATTAAGTTCTATTAACATATATCACAAGAGATCAGTCTCTCACTTACTTGATCAGCTCAATTGCCTCCTCAATTATCAAGCTAACCTAACCTTCTATGCATGTAAGCACAATTATAAGAACAAGGTGGAAGTAGAATGGTTTTTAGCAAAGATCAAAAGATAACAGCAAGTACAACAATGATTTGGTTCTATAACTATCTTTCTAAAGGGTAAAAGCATGGATTTTGGTGTGGTAATTGAAACACAAAGATGTGAGGGTGTGGGCACTTCGGTGGTGAGAGGAAAGGAGAAGAAAGCATGCAACAGAAACTTCAGGAAAGATGAGTGACTCTACTTTTGCTTAAGCCTTTTGGTGCAATGTGTCCTTATTTTAAAAGGACACACGTCCAAGGAGATAACCTACATGTCCTCTTATGTGGCTGCTAAATGTCATCAAAATCCTAGGCCATTTGTCACTCAATCACTATTGCCATTAGTCACTTAATTTTCTATGCCAAATGTCACTCATTTTATAGGTTTAGTCATCTTAATTTTTCATGTACCAACTTATCTTACGACTTAACATTTTTCCTAAAATAAATGTACATTTTAATTCATCACTCTTCCAATTGTAACAATTAACTCCAAATTACTAATTATAATCCATCAAACCAAAATTCAAGACATAAACAATACATAATCATTTTAAACCTTTCATACCTTGAAATATGTCAATTGAGTGCACATATAATCTTTACAATGTTTTTCAAATCAACATTCATGTGTGTATATATGCTCATTTTATGCATATGAATGAAATGCACCTTATTAATTCTAAAATGATATGACTCAAAAGTCTAACATTCTAACCCTCAATAAGTTTTGGAAACTAGCTATTACAGTTCATCTAGCCTAAATATTAACAAAAAAATTTGGTTATACATCGACGAACACGAAATTAGATATAAATAAACAGAAAACTGAATCGAAAACAATGGAATCATAATTCTAAATCTCCCTAATTGTCTTCTATCGAATATTTTGGCAATGTAAGGGTATGATCTTGTATTCTGATGGATTTGCCAATAAAATCTTTGTGTTTCTCACTCCGTTGGCTCATAATTGCACTTGGAATCGTCTTTAGAAATTTCAGAACACTTCTTGGCGTCTCTCTCTCTCAATTGCCTCTAAACTTCTTCTTTTATATAGAATTCTAGGGTTTTGGCATATGTAACGTCTCTTACACAGCCATGCCTATCCAAAAATTTTGGATATCACAAAAGTGCACAGCCTCGGGTAAGTGCACGTGTAGATGCATAGCCGGGTATCCCTTCTGTGCATAGGATCTTCATTTTATGCCGTGTTTTTGTCCAAATTTTGCTCCTTTAAGTCCATAAAGGCAATTATAATTTGTATACACACTTGAAACGAATTAAGTACCAAATATATACTAAAAGTAATAAATATGAAGCAAAAACACATCAAATATAGGGTAAAAACATATGCTCAATTATCCATCTATCAAATATCCCCACGCTTAAGCTTTTGTTTGTCCTCAAGCAAACTATAATCAAAATTATAAATTTTACAACATCAATCTATCGTCAATTTCAACTTGATCATTTATACGATACATTTTCATATCCTATTGAATCAAATTAACATACAGTTAGAGTCAAGTTGTGCTAAAATTAATTTTCTAAGTAATATTAATAATAATCACATCAATAATTGCATTGAAATCAAAAGCATATCTCTTTACACCCTCACCAAGATTTCGCTCAATGCACTCAAGTGTTTAGGGTGAAAAGTATCAAAACTCTCAATCTATGCATAGTAGAATTCTTACCATATGCTTGCAATAAAATTACATCTCCATCTCTTATGTACAAACTAGAAACAAAACTCAAAAGGTCTTTGTGTAGGTTGTAATGCGGCATAGGAATGGTATGAATGAGACAATAAAAAGGAGTTTAAGTGAAGGAAATTTACACAAAGAAATATTACAAGACTTGTTTACAAAACACATAGGTCCTTTCATCACAAATCTATCGGTACCACATACTTTACTTCTTTTCTTTTATATGCTCGATTTTTTTTACAATAAACCAATTTGAGCATTTAGTACCACAATTCAATAGATATTGGACCTTTCTTAAATTTCAAGTCTTAACAAGTAAATAATGTAAATAACCTTCAAGGTTTAAAATAATAAATAGGTCTTCAAAGAAAAATAGGATAAAGGTTAACATATGGTTTAATTAATGAAAAATGCTAAAGCTTAACTTGATTATTCTTAAAGGTAAACTTTTGGGTATGGTGATTTTCAAAGAAAAAGGCTTAAACAAGTTGGTAAATCTAAACGCCTTTATCATGTTAATACTTCTTAACATGCATAAAAAAGCAAGTTCTAGAACTATCCTACTATACATGATAACACACACATGAAAGAATAACAAGCTTTAAAAATTTTGAAAAATTACTTTTATGCTCAAAAGCTCATGAAAAAGATTGGGTATATATGCGTGTAAATAGTATGCAAATTTCCTTAAATTGTGCAAATTTCAATGATTACGAAAAATATGACTTAGAAAATTATTTTCATTTTAACCATCATCCTTTTGCACACCAATTCAAATCAATAATCAACACAAAAGTATAGTATTTATAGACATATTCAACCAATTCAAGATATTAATATATAAGAAAAGTAATTAAGATTATAATAAACTTGAAGAAATCAGTTTACGATTTATTAAACCATCCCCACACTTAAAATTGGACATTGTACTCAATGTACAAAATACAAGTATCTATGAAAGTGAGAGTGTTGTTTGTTACTTTCCTGATTATGATGATTTCTTGATGTTAGATCCATCCAATGTGTAACTTATCCTTGCACAATAAAAGAAAAAGAAAGGATAAATAGAAATAAAAGAAATAAAAATAACATAATTGAAAACAAACCATAAAAGCATCACTCGTTATAATGTTATATACGACAAAATAATTAACAAAAAGAGAATTAAAAACATACACAAAAGATAAATAAAAAGAAAGAAGATACAAAGTTAAACATCTCACCCTAAATGTTTCCGTTCATCCATTGCCTGTCAAGTCTTCTAAGCCATCTTCTTTTTGCCTCTCCCTCTTTATAAATTGGTGTTCTTCCTTATAGTTCTACATTTGACTTCTTAGTTATAAATGTTTTACTGGGAAAGGGCATTGGTAAATGTTTTGTTAGGAACGGATATTGGTATCTCTTCTATAACTTTTTCTCTTAAAAGTCATCTTATTGCTAAGTAGTTTATGACAATATGCCTTTTAGCAAGTTGAGGTTCATAGCATCTATAACCAATAACCTAGTTTCTCCACCAATTGAGGCTCTACAAATTAGAGTGGCAAAATGGGAAACATACTAATTGGTTACTTTGTAAACAAATGTCATGCTTTTCCCTAATTGCAAAGTTGGGCATTTTATTATTGGAAAAAAACCAGGGCTAGATGAAGTTCTCATTAATGAAGATGACATGTTCTCGCTCATGTTTAACACTAAATCAAACATAATGAAGATGTTAGAATTAAACCCTTGGCATATAAATGGAAAACCCATTTTCCTTAAAAAAAATGGTGGCCTAATATGGATTTCCTAAACCTTAAACACAAACACATTTTAATATAGATCAATTTCTATAATATAGCTCTTGAATATTAGACCACCTTATGATTAAGTTACCTAGCTAGCTCACTTGGTAGGTTGATATGTCTTGGTTAATATATGAAAGGTATTAAGTGAATAGAATATGCTTGTATTTGTATATAAGTTAAAGTAGGAAAAGAGCTCTTAAAGAGCTAAACTAGTGAAATTAGACAAAGATGGAAATATAATAGACGCTAAAATAAATTGAGTTATAAATGGAAGCCTATTACTCCCACTAAAAAGAGAGAGTGGAAGTCTATAGGAAAGCGAGTTAGAAATGTTTCTTATGCTGAGTTAATGTGGAGGAATACATCAACATTAGAGAAGAATATTTAATTTAAAACATACCTCAAGCTCCATAAACAAAAAAAGTATTATTCTAGAGGCTCCAAACTCAACTATTAAAGTGCATAAAAATGCCTATAGTCCAGATTCAATCTTCAATGTTCAAATAAAATGTTCAACCACAACTAGGGATAGAAATGTGTCTGAAACTCCAATTTCTCCTAATGATCCAAAGATTACATAAATTTAGAACTAAGTTGAAGCAAGATCCAATTTTGATTATGTTGATCTTTCAACACTTCAAGAGAATAGTGCAACATCTGGGAGAACAACTACAAATACATAAAGAAGGCTAGGAGGAAGCCTAAGAAGAAAAACCAAGGCAACCCTTCCACTTCCAACTAATGTCGATCATATCCTGGAATTTAATAGGGTTGAATAAACCTAAAAGTAGCAAGTTCTTCAAGATTATCTCATTTATAAGAAGTCAATTTTTATTGGTTTTCAAAGACTAAAATGGTTTATAGTTTCTAAATAAGATTTGGCCACTTATTAGCAACTATGAAGCTCACTTAAATAGAAGAATTGTTGTCTATTTATTTTAATCCAAATAAGATTGCTCTTTACCAGACTTATTGCTTAGACAAATTCTTACAATGTCAAGTAACTTGTAACAACTAAATATTAGACTCAATATTATTTGATGTATGCTACTAGCTTGGGTTTAATAAGGAAGAAGCTTTGGGAAGTCCTTATTAACATTAACATAACCCTATAACCCCCTGGGTTGTCTTAGGTGGCTTCAATAGTACCTTTCTTAGTTAAAAATTTAAAGGAAAATCTTTAAGATGATTATAGTGAGGATTCATTAATTGCATCAATTAAACAAGCCTCGCTAATATTAGATTACCTAGTGCAATAACTAATAGGTAGATAGATGCTAAGGAAGAAGCTGGATAAATGTTTGGTTGATAGAAGTTCGCTATTTCACTCTTCTTTTATGCTCATATCACTCAACTATTAAGGTCAATATGATAATTAATTAACTCAAAAGACATGTCTCTTTTAGGTTTAACAACTATATGCTCGACTTGTAAAGCTTTAAGATGCAATGAGAAGAAGAAGCAATTGTCCAGTTGAGTGATACACATCCTTCAAATATATGATAAATTAAAAGTTATAAGGGAATAACTTAATGCACTAAATAGAATACATGTGGATAATATTAAAACCTCAATAGTGGAAGCTTATAACCTTTTATCATCTCTTTAGGAATAATTCTATCATTTGGCTGACGATGATAAATTAAAGAGGAAGGAGGAATAAACTCTTGTTAACTATACAATAATTCTTAGTATTAACTATTCTCTCATCAAACAAAAATCAAGGAATCTTTAGTTAAAGGAGGGATAAAGTAGCTCCAAGTTCTTTTCAATTTAATGCTCATAAGGAGGAACATTAATTGAATTATAACTCTTCAAAACCCTAAAGGGGAGATAACTTTAAAGCCTTATAAGTTAAAGGAGTTAGTCATGGTGTAGTTAAAAGATATCTTAGGCTCACATAGCTAAGTAGAAACTCTCAACAATCCTTAAAGTCTCTTTTTACTGAAGTTATTTTAAATAGTCAAATCTAGAAGCTCATTGAACCGATTACCACATTAGAGATAAAAATACTAGTTTAAGCTTTAATTTATATAAGATACTTAGGCTTGATGGATTTAATACCCTATTTTACTAAAAGAATTAGGGTACTATTTGGGGTTTCATAATAGTATTTGTGGGATTCTTCTAAAATAGAAGAATGTAACAAGAAAAGAACAAAACATATATTTGTTTGATTCCAAATACTTCATGCATCTTTCGTGAATGGATACAGACCAATTTCATATTTTAATACAGTCTATAAGATTATATTCAAGATAATTGTTACTAAACTGAAGCAAATCCTAAAAGATATCATTATTCTTAGCCATGAACATTCATCCCAAGTTAAAATATAAGTGATAATATCTTTATAGCTCAAGATCTTTTCAAATACTTACCATAAGAGGAGAGGGATAAGAAATTGTGCCTTGAAGATAAACATCTATAAGGCATTTGATGCTACTAAGTGGTCCTTTATACTTAACATTCTTAAAGCCTAGGACTTTTTTGACAAGTTCATAAATTAGGCGAGTCAATTCATTTCAAACCCTACCTATAACATTCTCAATAATGGAAAGCCTACCAATCCTTTTTCAAGCAAAAGAACCCTCTATCCCCCTATCTCTGTACTATTTATATTGAAGCCTTGACTAGGCTAATTGCCACAAACTTGCCAACATATATTAGTTCAGATATTATTGTAAGTTTGACAAGTTAAGAATCTCTTCTTTGTCATTTAAAGATTATTTGATGCTACTGTCTGCCTCTACTCCATCCTCAATTAAGGTATTAATGGATTCTTTGACTGTCTTTAAGCATATGTTGGTACTAAATATCAATCATAGCATGAACACTTTTTTCGTCTCTATTGATTCCCACTTAACCAGTAAGCAAGTGGCTCTTATGAATGATTTTAAGCAAAACCATCTTCTATTTAAGTATCTAGGTATCCCAGTTAATAATAAGCAATTCGTGTTAGACCCTGTTTTCGGAGTCTAACTTTCATGCTGAAAATCATAACATATGAGCTATTTCCCATAGAGAACACCTTAATCATTATCAGTTCATCTTCTTGCTCTGATTGTGAATACTCGACTTGTTCAATGCTCCATTTCAACCCGAATACCTCAAGGAATAGCGTTGGTGAGTCCATCATTTTACAAATATACCTGCTTCAGGGCTATTAGCATAACTTTTTCTATGGGCATCCAATTTAGGGTTTCTTTGGATAATTTAAAAGAGGACTTCAAGAACTACAACTTTCATGAAGACCTCAAAGACCAATTGTATCTTCTAAAGGGTCGAAAATAGGGCAGAAGATAAACCGTGAACAGTAACACAGACGAATTTGTGTACAGTAACGCAGACGATATTCTTCAATTTACATAACTTCTTAACTTCTTCTTGTAATCCTTGGCCTATGACCTATCCTCTGTGTTCTATCCCCTGTAGTTGACTTTTATCTTCTGTGTTGACCACTTATCGTCTATGGTCTATCCTTTGGGTGATGACATGTCCTCTTTATTCTGACGTCATCACAGACGATACTCCTCCTCTCTATTCATCCTTTTCTCTGTGTTCTGACATCAGCACAGAGGATACTTCTACTCTTTATTCATCATTTCCTCTGTGTTCTGACGTCAGCACAGACGATATTTCTACTCTTTACTCATCCTTTCTTCTGTGTTCTGACGTTAGCACAGAGGATACTTCTACTCTTTATTCCCCCTTGCCTCTGTGTTCTGACGTCAGCACAGGGGATACTTCTACTCTTTATTCCTCCTTGCCTCTGTGTTCTGACGTCAGCACAGAGGATACTTCTACTCTTTATTCCT
>JAOQML010028957.1:0-11285 GCA_027568935.1 Erythroxylum urbanii | reverse complement strand
ATATCAAGATTAATCACAAGGCATGGTACATGTCAACCTTTAATTAATCATAGTTTCTTGATTCCCAAGTTGACTGAGTATAACAAATGACATTGATGACTTCTCATCAATTCATTTGAGCATGGCCATGCATTTCTTCAGTCATACTTATCAAGAGGCCCAAATGATATATCTCTCATTTAAGAGAGGTACAAATCCTAACTACGTCACTCACATCCCTCCGTATGGTTCATTTAATGTCCAACATAAGACTACTTGTTATCCTGCTAAAGATAACTTAGTCTAATGTCAAAACACTGAATTCCTCATGTAGGGAACCATGATGACTTCAGGTCAGAGGACTAAAGTCAAACCATATTGAGAATCACTAATGACATGAAACTATGTAGTGTTCTTTTTGTGGTTCAGTCCAATGTATGTTCTCTAACATATATCTATGTTTCTGATTTGACAACTCATATCCATGATCAGTAAAATGTGATCATCAATCAGAAAACATGCTAGCCTTAATTCATTATTGTTCCACCAACAACGATCGACCAGGGCAGTTTAGAATAGTATTATAATGCTTACAATTTTACTATCAAGTCACATACTTGATGACATAAGCCTAATACTATTCATGGAATGTAAATCACACTACATAAACAATATACATGATATTTAAAAAAATACCTCATAATATATTATTAATAAGTCAGAATGTCAGTACAAAAGTCATATATGACTATTAGCCTAGGGCACACTACTAATAAACAGACAGTTTTGCCCACCAAAAGTGTGCCAACGAGCTATGTTTCCTACCAAACGTGCCCAACCAAAGACGATTAATGATTGTGCCAATGTGCTGTGTTTCCCACCGAAGGTGTGCTAAAGGGTTGTGTTTCCACCAAAGGTATCCCACAGGTTGTTTTTACCATCGAAGGTGCATAACAGTCATGTCAATGGGCTATTTTGCCCACCAAAGGTGCACTAACGGACTGTTTTGCCTACCGAAGGTTTACCAATGTGCTATTTTTTCCACCAAAGGTGCCCAAAGGATTGTTTTTCCCACTGAAGGTACCTAGTGACTATGCCAACAGGCTATGTTACTCACCAAACTTGTGCCCACAGGTTGTTTTTCCAATAGAAGGAGCCTAGAGAATATGCCGACGGGCTATTTTTCCCGTCAAAGGTGCCCAGCAACCGTGCTAATAGCTATTTTGCCCACGGACGGTGCCTAGCGATCGTGCCAGCAGGCTATATTGCACGTCGAAGGTGTGTCAACGGCTTGTTTTCCCCACCAAAGGTGCCAAGCGAATATGCCAACAGACTGTTTTGCCCACCAAAGGTTCCAAGCGATTGTGCCAACATGCTATTTTCCCCACCGAAGGTGTGCCAATGTGCTCTTTTTCCTAATCAAGGTGTGTCAAAGGTCTGTTTTTCCCACCGAAGGTATCTAGCGAATGTGCCAACAGGCTATTTTTCCCATTGAAGGTGCTTAGTGATGGTGCCAATGTGTTGTTTTAACCACCAAAGGTGTCCCAACAGCCTGTGTTTCTCATTGAATCTACCCAGTGGGTTGTTTTTCCCACTAAAGATGCCTAGGGACCATGCCAACGGGCTATTTTTTGAACCGATGGTGCCTAGCGACCATGCCAATAGCATGTTTTGCCCACCAAAGGTATGCCAATGAGCTGTGCTTCCCACCGAAGGTGCCCAACGGGTAATTTTTCCTACCAAACGTGCCTAGCGGTTGTGTCAATGTGCTATTTTGCCCACCGAAGTTATACAAATGGGCTACTTTTCCTACTGAAGGTGCACCAACAGGATGTTTATCCCACCAAAGGTGCCCCACGGATTGTTTTCCCCACTGAAGGTGCCTAGTGACTGTGCCAATGTACTGTTTATCCCATCAAAGGTATGCCAACAGGCCGTGTTTCTGACCGAAAGAGCCTAGCAAAAGTGCCAACGGGCTATTTTGTCCATTGAAGGTGCCTAGCGACCACGCCAATGTGCTGTTTTGCCCACCAAAGATGTGCCAACAGGCTGTGTTACCTATCGAAGTTGCCCAACGGGCCATTTTACCCATCGATGGTGTGCCAACTAGATGTGTTTCCCACTAAAGGTGCCTAGTGAATCTGCCAACGGGATGTTTTACCCAATGAAGGTGCCTTACGACCTTGCCAATGTGTTGTTTTTCCACTGAAGATGTGCCAACGGGATGTTTCTTTCCACTGAAGGTGCCTAGGGACTGTGCCAATGGGATGTTTTGCCCATCGAAGGTCTACTAACAGGATATATTTCCCATTGAAGGTGCCTAGTGAATGTGGCAAAGGGTTGTTTTACCTAACAAAGGTGCATAGCGACCTTGCCAACGTGCTATTTTGCCCACCAAAGATGTGCCAATGAGCTGAGTGTCCCACTAAAGATGCCCAACGGTCTATTTTTCCACCGAAGGTGCCTAGCAACTATGCCTACGGGCTGTTTTTCCCACCGAAGGTGTGTCAAAGAGTTGTTTTGCTAACTAATGTTGTGCCAACTGGCTGTTTTTCCTACCAAAGTTGCCCAAAGGATTGTTTTGCCCATTGAAGGTACCTAGCGACTATGCCAATAGGCTATGTTACTCACCGAACTTGCGCCAACGGGTTGTTTTTCCAACTAAAAGAGCCTATAGAATATGCCGATGGGCTGTTTTGCCTGCCAAAGGTGCCCAGCAACCGTGGCAATATCCATTTTGCCCACGGACGGTGCCTAGCGATCGTGCCAAAAGGCTATATTGCATGTCGAAGGCGTGTCAACAGCTTGTTTTTCCCACCAAAGGTGCCAAGCGAACATGCCAACGGACTGTTTTTCCCACCAAAGGTTCTAAGCGATTGTGCCAACATATTATTTTCCCTACCGAAGGTGTGCCAATGTGCTCTTTTTCCCATTCAAGGTGTGTCAAAGGGCTATTTTTCCCACCAAAGGTATCTAGCAAATGTGCCAACAGGCTATTTTTCCCATTGAAGGTGTTTAGTGATGGTGCCAATGTGTTGTTTTACCTACCGAAAATGTCCCAACAGCTTGTGTTTCTCATCAAATGTGCCCAGTGGGTTGTTTTTCCCACTGAAGGTGCCTAGCGACCAAGCCAACGGGCTGATTTGCCCACCAAAGGTGTGCCAATGGGCTATTTTTTGAACTGATGGTACCTAGTGACCATGCCAATAGGATGTTTTGCCACCAAAGGTGTGCCAACAAGTTGTGCTTCCCACCGAAGGTGCCCAACAGGCAATTTTTCCTACCAAACGTGTCTAGCGACTGTGCCGATGCACTATTTTGCCCACCGAAGGTGTACCAATGGGCTGCTTTTCCTACCGAAGATTCACCAACAGGATGTTTATGCCACTAAAGGTTCCCAACGGACTATTTTGCCCACTAAAGGTGCCTAGCGACTGTGCCAATGTGCTGTTTATCCCATCAAAGGTATGCCAATAGGTCGTGTTTCTGACCGAAGGAGCCTAGCAAAAGTGCCAACGGGCTATTTTGTCTATTAAAGGTGCCTAGCGACTGTGCCAACGTGGTGTTTTGCCCACCAAAGATGTGCCAATAGGCTGCGTTACCTATCGAAGTTGCCCAACGGGCCATTTTACCCATCGAAGGCGTGCCAACTAGATGTGTTTCCCACTAAAGGTGCCTAGTGAATGTGCCAACGGGATGTTTTACCCAACAAAGGTGCCGTACGACCTTGCTAATATGTTGTTTTTCCACCGAAGATATGCCAACAGGATGTTTCTTTCCACTGAAGGTGCCTAGGGACTGTGCCAACGAGATGTTTTACCCTTCGAATGTGTGCTAACAGGATATGTTTCCCATCGAAGGTGCCTAGTGAATGTGTCAAAGGGTTGTTTTGCCCAACGAAGGTATGCCAACAAGTTGGGTGTCACACCGAAGGTGCCCAACGGTCTGTTTTTCCACCGAAGGTGCCTAGTGACTATACCTACGAGCTATTTTTTCCCACCGAAGGTGTGCCAAAGAGCTGTTTTGCTAACCAATGCTGGGCCAACGGACTGTTTTCCCACCGAAATTGCCTAGCAAAAGTGACCAACAGGCTATTTTTCCCAGCGAAAGTGACCAACGGACTATTTTGCCCACCACAGGTGCCTAGCGACCTTGCCAACAGGTTATGTTGCCCTCTAAAGGTGTGGCAAAGGGTTGTTTTCCTAACAAAGGTGCCTAGTGATTGTGCCAATGAGTTTTATTTCCCACCAAAGGTGCCCAACGGGCTGATTTTCCTACCTAAGGTGCCTAGCAATCATGCCAATAGGCTGTTTTACCCACCAAAGGTGTGCGAACGAGCTGTGTTCCCCACCATAAGTGCCCAACGGGTTGTTTTTCACACCGAAGGTGCCTAATGACCATGCCAACGGGTTGTTTTGCCCACAGAAGATGTGCCAACGAGGTGTGTTTCCCACTGAAGGTGCCCAACAGAGAGTTTTTCCCACAAAAGGTGCCTCACGACTGTGCCAACGGGCTGTTTTGCCCACTAAAGGTGCGCCGACAGGCTATTTTGTCTATCGAAGGTGTGCCAACGGCCTATTTTTCCCACCAAAAGTTCCCAATGAACTGTTTTACCCACTAAAGGTACCTAGTGACTATGCCAACAAGCTGTATTACCCACTGAAGGTGTGCCAAAGGGATGTTTTTGCAACCGAAGGTTCTTAGCAAATGTGTCAATGGGCTATTTTGCCACCGAAGGTGCTTAGCGACCGTGCCAAAGGGTTGTGTTAACCACCAAAGGTGTGCCAATGGGCTATTTTTCCCACCAAACGTGTTGGGAGAAGGTTCCAATGGTCTATTTAGCCTACTGAAGGTGTCTAACAACTGTGCCAACATGTTGTTTCTCCCACTGAAGATGTGCCAATGTGCTATTTTTCCCACCGAAGGTGTGCCAATGGGTTGTTTTTCCCACCAAATGTACCTAGAAAATATGTCAATGGGCTATTTTTCCTATCAAAGGTACCTAGCGACCGTGCCAATCGGTTGTTTTAGCCATCGAAGGTTCCTAACTAACGTGCCAATAAGTCATTTTTCCCAATGAATGTGTACCAACAGGCTATTTTGCCACCAAAGGTGGCAAGCAATCTTGTCAAGGAGTTATTTTTCCCAACAAAGGGCCACCAACGGGTTGTGTTTTAAACCAAAGGTACCCAACAAGCTGTTTTTCCCACTAAGGTTCCTAGTGACCATGCCAGCGGGCTATTTTGTGCACAAAAAGTGTGCCAACAAGCTGTGTTTCCCATCAAAGCCACCCAACGGGCTGTTTTTTTGGCCAAAGGCCCAATGGGCTATTTTGTCCACTAATAGTGTGCCAACGGGTTTTGTTTCCCATCGAAGGTGCCCAACAAGCTATTTTCCCATCGAAGGTGCCTAGAGATTGTGCCAAAGGGTTGTTTTGCCTATAGAAGGTGTGCTAACGGGTTGTTTTTCCTACCAAAAGTGCCCAATGGACTGTTTTGCCCATTGAAGCTGCCTAACGATCCTTCCAACATCTTGTTTTGCCCATCAAAGCAATGCCAACAGGTTATGTTTCCCACCGAAGGTGCCTAGCGAACGTGCCAACAAGCTGTTTTGTCCACCGAAGGTGCCTAGCGATCATGCCAATGGGCTATTTTACCCATTAAAAGTGCCTATCGACCATGCCAATGGGTTATGTTGCCCACCAAAGTAGTGCCAATGAGTTGTTTTTCCCACCAAAGTTGCCTAGTGAACTTGCCAATGGGTTGTTTTACCTACTGAAGGTTCCTAATGACTATGCCAGCGTGTTGTATTACCCACTAAAAGGTGTACCAAGGGGTTATGTTTCCCACCGAGGGTGGACAACAGATCATTTTTCCAACCGAAGGTACCTAGCGACCATGCCAATGAGCTACTTTGCCGACCGAAGGTGTACCAATTGGATGTGTTTCCCACCAAAGTGCCCAACTGGCTATTTTTCCCATCGAACGTGCCTAGTGACATGCCATTGTGCCATTTTTCCCAGCGAAGATATGGCAACGGGCTATTTTTCCCAATGAAGTTGCCTAACAAACATGTCAACGGGTTCTTTTGCCCAGTGAAGGTGCCTAACGATCCTGCCAACATGTTTTCTTCCCACTGAAGTTATGCAAACGAGTTGTTTTTCCCACTGAAGTTACCTAGCGATCTTGCCAATGGGTTGTTTTTCTTACTAAAGGTGCCTAGCAATCGTGGCAATGGACTATTTTGCCCACCAAAGGTGTGCCAACGAGATATGTTTCCCACTGAAGGTGCCTAGTGAACTTGCCAAAGGGTTATTTTGCCCATGAGGGTGCATAGCAACTGAGCCAATGTGATTTTTTCCTACCAAAGATGTGCCAACTTGCCAACGTGCTGTTTTGCCCACCAAAGTTATGTCAATGGGCTGTTTTTCCCACCTAAGGTGTGCTAATAGGATATGTTTCCCACCGAAGGTGCTTAGCGAATGTGTCATAGGGTTGTTTTGCCTAACGAAGGTGGCTAGCGACCATTCCAACCTATTGTTTTGCCCATCAAAGGTGTGCCAACAGGTTGTGTTTCACACTAAATGTAGCTAGTGGGTCGTTTTTCACACTGAAGGTGCTTGATGACTTTGCCAACGGGCTATTTTGCCTAATGAAGGAGCCTAGCGACTGCGCCAATGTGCTATTTTACCCACCACAGATGAGCCAACAGGCTGTGTTTCCCACCGAAGGTGCCTAACGGGTCATTTTTTCCTACCGAAGGTGCCTAACGACCGTGCCAACAAGTTGTTTTATGCACCAAAGATATGCCAACAAGCTGTGTTTCCCACTGAAGGTGTGTAGTGATAGTGCTCACGGCCAATTTTGCCCACCGAAGGTGTGCCAATAGGCTGTATTCCCACTAAATATGCCTTGCTAACGTGGCAATAGGATGCTTTTCCTAACGAAGGTGTGCCAACGGGCTATTTTGCCCACCAAAGGTGCGCCAACGGGTTGTTTTACCTATTAAAGGAGTGCCAATGGGCTGTTTTTCCCACCGAAGGTGCCCAACGGACTGTTTTGCCCATTGAAGGTACCTAGTGACTGTGCCAACGAGCTGTATTACGCAACTATAGTAGTGTTAAAGGGCTATTTTGGTCACCAAAGCTGCTCAATAAATGTGCCAACAAGCAATTTTACCTACGGAAGGCGTTTAACGACTGTGGCAATAGGCTATGTTGCCAACCAAAGGTGTGCCAACGGGTTGTTTTTCCCACCAAAGGTGCTTAGCGAATGTGACAATGGGTTGTTTCACCCACTGAAGGTGCCTAAAAACTAGGCCAACATGTTATTTTTCCCACTGAAGGTGTGCCAAACTCCAAAGATGTGCGAACGGGCTATTTTCCCCATTGAATGTGCCTAGCGAATATGCCAACGAGCTATTTTGCCCATCGAAGTTGACTAGCAACCATGCTAATGGGATATTTTGCACATTGAAGGTGCCTAACGACCATGTTAATGGGTTGTGTTGCCCACCAAAGTTGTACCAATGAGCTGTTTTTTCCACTGAAGTTGCCTAGCGAACGTGCCAACGAGCTATTTTGCCCACCAAAGGTGTGCCAAGGGGCTATGTTTTCGACCGAAGGTACCCAAAGGATTGTATTTTCCATCGTAGGTGCCTGACGATCATGCCAACAGACCGTTTTCCCGTCGAAGGTGTACCAACGAGCTTTGTTTCCCACCAAAGGTGCACAATGGGCTATTTTTCCCAAAAAAGGTGCCTAGGGACCATGCCATTTTGCTATTTTTCCCATCAAAAATGTGCCAACGAGATGTTTTTTATATTGAAGGTGCCTAACAAACTTGTCAACGGGCTATTTTGGCTATTGAAGGTACCTAACAATCGTGCCAACTTGTTGTTTTGCCCACCAAATACATGTCAATGGACTGTGTTTCCCAACAAAGGTGCCCAATGGGTTGTTTGTCCCACTGAAGGTGCCTAGCGACCGTGCCAGCGAGCTGTTTTGCCCACCTAAGGTGTGCCAACGGGATATGTTTCCCATCGAAGGTGCCTACCGAACATGCCAAAGGGTTGTTTTGCCCAATGAAGGTGCGTAACGACCATGCTAACATGTTGTTTTGCCCACCAAAGATGTGCGAACGGGTTGCTTTGCCCATCGAAGGTGTGTAAACAAGATAAGTTTCCTACTGAAGGTTCCTGGCGAATGTGTGAAAGGGTTGTTTTGCCCAACAAATATGGCTAGTGACCGTTCCAACCTGCTATTTTTCCCACCAAAGGTGTGCCAACGGCTTGTGCTTCCCAACGAAGGTGCCCATAGGGCTGTTTTTCCTGCCGAAGATGTCCAAAGATCGTGCCAATGTGTTCTTTTCCCCATCGAAGGTGCCTAGTCAATGTGCTATTTTGCCCACCAAAGGTGTGCCAACGGGCTGTATTTCCCACCGAAGGTACCCAACAAGCTGTTTTTCCCACCAGAGGTGTCTTGTGACCGCGCCAATGGGCTGTTTTGCTCACCAAAGTTTTGCCAATAGGTTGTTTTTCCTACCGAAGGTGTGCTAATGGGTTGTGTTGCCCATTGAAGGTGCCCAACGGGATGTTTTTCCCATAAAAGGTGTCTACGATTGTGCCAACGTGCTAACGGAATATGTTTCCTACCAAAGGAGCCTAGCGAATGTTTGAAAGGGTTGTTTTGCCTAATGAAGTTGGCTAGATACCATTCCAACCTACTATTTTGCTCATCAAAGGTGTGCCAATGGGTTGCGCTTCCCACCGAAGGTGCCTATAGGGTTATTTTCCTACCGAAGGTGCCTAGCGATCGTGTCAATGTGTTCTTTTCTCCACCGAAGGTCCCTAGCCAACGTGTTGTTTTACGAACTGAAGGTGTGTCAACAGGTTGTGTTTGTCACTGAATGTACCCAATGGGCTATTTTTTCTACGAAGGTGTCTTGCAACAGTGCCAACGAGCTGTTTTGCCCACCAAAGTTCTGCCAATGGGCTGTTTTTCATGCCAAAGGTGCCCAACGGGTTGTTTTCCCCACCGAAGATGCCTGGTGATCATGCCAACGGGCTGTTTTGCCGACTGAAGGTGTGCCAATAAGCTGTGTTTCCCACTGAAGGTGCCTAGAGAATGTGCCAACGAGTTGCTTTTCCCATCGAAGGTACCTAATGACCATGCCAACGAGCTGTTTTGCCCACCGAACGTGTGCCAATTGGCTATGTTTCCCACCCAAGATGCCCAACTGGCCATTTTGCCTATCGAACGTGCCCAATGATTATGCCATTGTGCTATTTTTCCCATCGAAGATGTACCAACGGGTTGTTTTTCCCAATGAAGTTGCTTAGCAAACATGTCAACGGGCTCTTTTGCCCAGTGAAGGTGCCTAACGATCCTGCCAATGTGTTTTTTCCCACCGAAGTTATGCAAACGAGCTGATTTTCCCATCGAAGATGTACCATCAGGTCGTTTTTCCCATTGAAGATGCCTAGCGATCGTGGCAATAGGCTGTTTTGCCCACTGAAGGTGTGCCAATGAGATATGTTTCCTACCGAAGGTGCCTAGTGAACGTGCCAAATGGTTATTTTGCCCTTTAAGGTGCATAGCAACTGTGCCAATGTGCTTTTTTCCCACCAAAGATGTGCCAACTTGCCAACGTGTTGTTTTACCTACCAAAGATGTGCCAACGGGCTGTTTTGCCCACCTAAGGTGTGCTAACAGGATATGTTTCCCACCGAAGGTGCTTAGCGAACGTGTTACAGGGTTGTTTTGCCCAATGAATGTGGCTAGCGACCGTTCTAGCCTGTTGTTTTGTACACCAAAGGTGTGCCAACGGGCTATGTTTCCCACCAAAACAAGCTGTGCTTCCCACCAAAGGTGCCGAACGGGTTGTTTTTCCCACCGAAGGTGCCTGACGACTGTGCCAACGAATTGTTTTGCACACCGAAGATATGCCAATAGGCTGTGATTCCCACCAAAGGTGCCTAGCGATAGTGCTCACAGACTATTTTGCCCATTGAAGGCGTGTCAATGGGTTTTGTTTCCCACTAATTGTGCCTTGCTAATGTGCCAACAGGCTGCTTTTCCTAACGAAGGTGTGCCAACGAGTTGTTTTGCCCAACAAATGTGGGCCAATGTGCTATTTTGCCTACCGAAGGAGTGCCAATGGGTTGTTTTTCCCACCAAAGGTGCCCAACGGACTGTTTTACCCACTGAAGGTACTTAGCGATTGCACCAATAAGCTGTGTTACTCAACCATAGTAGTGCTAAAGGGCTGTTTTGGTCACCAAAGGTGCTCAGTGAATGTGCCAACAAGTTGTTTTACCCACCGAAGGTGCTTACGACTGTGGCAACTGACTATATTGCTAACCAAAGGTGTGTCAACGGGTTGTTTTTCCCACTAGAGGTGCTTAGCGAATGTGACAATGGGCTGTTTCGCCCACTGAAGGTGCCTAAAGACTATGTCAACATGTTGTTTTTCCCACTAAAGGTGTGTCAACTCCAAAGATGTGTGAACGGGCTATTTTCCCCAATGAATGTGCCTAAAGAATGTGCCAACGGGGTATTTTGCCTATTAAAGGTGCCTAGCAACCATGCCAACGGGATATTTTGCACATTGAAGGTGCCTAACGACCATGCCTATGGGCTTGTTGCCCACCAAAGTTAGACCAATGAGCTATTTTTCCCACCAAACTTACCTAGCGAACGTGCCAACGGGCTATTTTACCCACTAAAGGTATACCAAGGGGCTATGTTTCTGACCAAAGGCACCCAACGGACTGTATTTCCTATCGTAGCTGCTTGACGATCGTGCCAACGGACTATTTTGCCCATCGAAGGTATGCCAACAAGCTTTGTTTCCTACCAAAGTTGCACAATGGACTATTTTTCCCAAAGAAGGTGCCTATGGACCATGTAATTGTGCTATTTTTCCCATTGAAGATGTGCCAACAAGATGTTTTTCCTATCGCAGGTGCCTAACAAACTTGTCAACAGGCTATTTTAGCCATTAAAGGTACTTAACGATTGTGCCAATTTGTTCTTTTGCCCACCAAAGGCATGTCAATGGACTGTTTTTCCCAACAAAGATGCCCAACGGGTTGTCTTTCCTACTGAAGGTGCCTAGTGATCGTGCCAATGAGCTGTTTCACCTACCCAAGGTGTGCCAAAGGGATAGGTTTCCCATCAAAGGTGCCTAGCGAACATGCCAAAGGGTTGTTTTACCCAACGAAGGTGTGTAATTGTTAGTAGTGTGCCCTAGGCCAATGGATATTTGTGATTCATGTATTAACATTATGACTTGTTAATAATATAT
>JAOQML010028930.1:0-25833 GCA_027568935.1 Erythroxylum urbanii | reverse complement strand
GAAAAGCAAGTTTCCAAGAATTGCTATTTTGGGCAGTAAGTATTCAAGATCATGAAATATATGTGTTATGTGGGTTTATGGTGGTCCCCTAAGTTAAGTTAAGTGCACTTATCTAAAGGCTTCTCTCGCCTACCTGCTAGTGGCATGAACCTCCTTCATGGATTCTCATAAGTTCACGGCTACGCAAGACCATAAATTGGAATTGCGATAGTACGTTCTGTTCACGGCTACGTAGGACCCTTAAGGGAAATGTATAGTACGTTTTGTTTTGGATCCACCCAAACCATTCTGATGTGCTCATGATTTGTTTGACAAGATGAATGAATGCATGGTTTGTAACTGAACATGTTTTATGTGTGCAAAAAGGTTTTCTGCTTGTTTCTAAATTATAAACCTGTTACCCATAAGCTTTAAGCTCACTCCCTCCCAATTCTGTCGCATTCAGGTGAAGAACAAGAAAATGAGTAAGTCAGGATACAAGGCAGCACCCCAGTCTGCATGTTTTCTTTTGTATTCTTAAGATTGATTTTTGAGATCTTAAGACTTTAGCCACCTCTCAAGTTTTATTGGTTTAAGTGTACTGATGAGTTATTATTTGTAAGGTTATTAAAGCCTTGTAAAAAAATATTCATTTGGGGATGAATGAAATATATGTATGATTTTGCGCATGATTATGATCACTATAAAGTTTCACGTTACATGTGTTGATCAAATAATTTTGAGGTTTGAGAAGCGATTGATGTTTACGTTTGGGTGATTCTGACCTGAGAGTTGAATGAATGAGAGCAGTTGAGAAGGTTGATGGATTACATTGAATAAGGTAGATGCAAAGGAAGAATATAGAGGAAGAATATCGTCTGTGATGATGTCACAACACAGAGGCAAGGAAAATTTAGAAGGAGAATATCGTCTGTGATGACATCACAACACAGAGGCAAGGGAAATTTAGAAGGAGAAGTATTGTCTGTGCTGATGTCAGAACACAGAGGAAAGGATGAATAAAGAGTAGAAGTATCCTCTATGCTGATGTCAAAACACAGAGGGAAGGATGAATAAAGAGTAGAAGTATCCTCTGTGCTGACGTCAAAACACAGAGGAAAGGATGAATAAAGAGTAGAAGTATCGTCTGTGATGATGTTAGAACACAGAGGACACGTCATCAAATAGAAGATAGAATACAGAGGATAGACCACGGACGATAAGTGGTCAACACAGAAGATAAAAGTCAACTACAAAGGATAGACCACGGACGATAAGTGGTCAACACAGAAGATAAAAGTCAACTACAGAAGATAGAACACAGACTATAGGCTAACCATAAAGGATAATAAGGAGTTAAGTAGTTATATTAGTTGAAGAATATCGTTTGTGTTACTATTCACGGACTTCGTCTGTGTTACTGTTCACCGACTTCGTCTGTGTTACTGTTCACAACTTCTTCCGTGTTACTGTTCATGGTTTATCTTCTGTCTTTTTTCGATCCTTCAGAAGATACAATTGGTCTTTGAGGTCTTTATGAAAGTTGTAGTTCTTGAAGTCCCCTTTCAAACTATCTAAAGAAACCCTAAATTGGATGTCTATAGAAAAATTTATGCTAATAGCCCCGAAGCATGTACATATGTAAAGTATGGACTCACCAACGCTGTTCCTTGAGGTATTCAGGTTGAAATGGATAAATGGACTAGTCAACTATCATCATATTAGATGACTATTTGAAGAGCGGAGCTGAGCTTAGAAAGGGAAGTTTTGAATGCAAGTATAGTTGATGAATGTATGTTATCTAAATGCGATCGCCGGGCTCCAAAAACGGGGTCCGACACCTTATGGTATCATAGCAAGAAAATAAACCGATAATGATTAAGGCGTTCTATATTGGAAATAGCTAAAGTATTATGAGTTTTTGCAAGAAAGTTAGACTTCGGAAACGGGTCTAACAGAAATTGAGGTAAAAATGATGAGCTATGCATATGATGTGTTTAATATAGTATGGAAAGGTTAAAATCTAGAAAATTTTGGAATGAATAGTTAATAAATCAAATGAGTAGATTTTTGTGAGACTTAATGTAACCAACATTGTAGTTAGATTAGTATCAAATAAGGTTGCATAAAAGAGCATGAATTCCTAAAAACTTGAAGGAAAATAATGTTTCAATGAATGAGGAATTTGTGGAAAAATGAAGGAAGAAAGACAAGGCACGATCGTGGCATAGTCCTTACAATCATGGCTAGGTTATTTGGCTTCTGTCACGATCGTGGTAGAGTCCCCACGATCGTGGCCTATTGCACTGGCTTCTATCATGATCGTGGGAAGGTTCACCATGATCTTTGGATAGCATAAAGAGTTAAATGTTTTTTTAAGTGATGTTTGAAATAACAAACGCTAAGGTACTTTCCTATGGTGTATTTAGGCTTGAATGAGGTTTTGAATGAACCTAGTTTGACGATGGATTACGTGATTAAAGCGAGTAAGGTGTATTAGGTATAAATGAATGAGAAATTTGATACTGTGTGATTATAATTCTAGAAAAAGAGGATTGGAGAATATGTGAATGATGAATGATTGATTGATGAGCTTAGAATAATTAAGTTAGTTGAGGTATAGCAAAAGTGCAAGTTGGACATATACAAATGATGATGATTAAATGGTCATAAGATGCATATAAAGGAAACATACCTGAAATAGTCAATTGAGCATGCATTGTACATAATACATATACATACCTGTATGATTGAATACTTATATAATTGAGCAATTTAATAATATGTAAATATGTGTGTATTGTATTGTTTGGAAGTGCAAATAGAACACCAACATCTAAACATTGCCACGACATAGAGGCAATAGCTATCTAGAGTTTACTATGAGTAACCTAGATGTTTCTCAAGAGGATTGATTGTAATTTCTTAAATTTCAATTATTGAACTTATAGTTATGTGAATATGATAATTCCGGACATTGATGGTCTGAGGAGTTCGATAATTATGAATGTATTGGAAGTGTTCTGATTGTATATGAATCTGACAGAAATAAGTGTACTCAACAAATATGTTGCTTGTCAGACTTAGGTCCAATGAAAATGTGAAAAGTAAATGTGTATACTAAATAAAAGTGATTAACTGTATATATGTGACCGGAGTGGCTAATGAAAAAGAGCTTAAATCTCAGAAAATATGTCTAAAGAGCCACATGTTCACTAGTAAAATGAGCCTAGTATACACAACAGATACAAGATAATTATTAATGAGCTTGGTATCCACAATGGATATGGGATAGTTAAAAAAGCGCTCGGTCATGACAAAGTAACAATGAAAGTGAGTCACATGTATATTACATATACAAATTGATAAGTATGATCTAAATGTTGAAATGAACTATTTTGAAATGAAATGTGATATGATATTTTGTAATTGTGATGTGATTTGATTGCAAAAATTGAAATGTGAATTGTTCTGAACTTTATATGAGTGAGCACATCGATGACGGCTTGCTCACTGAGTTTGCAAAACTCAGCAAAATTGTAATGTTGACTTTTAGGTACGAGACAGGAGACTTAGCTTCTAAGACATCCTAAAAGAAGTCTTACACTTGCATTTTGGACTCAAGAAATGACTCAAAGGTTGGTCAGCTGAGATTAAGGAGTTAGATAGAATATTTTTGTATAGATCTTATTTCATGTAAAACATGTTATAAAGAGTAGTTAACTCTTACATGTTTTCTTTTGATATTATATATATATAGATGGATCATAAAATGAAAAGCTACTTTGTAAACTATGTGTTATTAATGGAATGAGGAGTTGATATCTTTGAGTATTTGTATTTTATGTATATGATGACATATTAAGTAAATATGACTGCTCTAACGTGCCAATTTCACGAAGTACGTGCCCGAGTGTCCTCTTACTCTATGGTGGTGGTATGTTACATTTTTGGTATCAAAGTATAGTTTGGCATCTATAGGGACAAATATAAGCATTTAGACATAATATATAGTGAGAAAATCAGATAGTAATCAAGGTTATTGTTTATTATCGGTCATCCGCTATAGGTGATCAAGTTGGAAAATCAACTGACCTAGAGTCTGTAGGAGCCAATAGAGAGTCTCCCATACCTCGATCTACTCAAATGCCTCCAAGAATCCTAGAGAGGAGAGAAAAGAGATATGATAAACTCAGAAAATAGGGGGCTGTGGACTTTTACGAAAGTACAGACCCTGCTAAGGTAGAAGGATGGTTAAAGAGAACCGAAAGAATATTCGATCAGATGGAATACGATTCAAATGAAAGATTTGACTAAGTAGTTTCACTATTGCAAGGTCCAGCTTACCAATGGTGGAGATTGCTTTAGGCAGTACTACCAGGCCTTGTAGTTTAAAGTGGGCAGACTTTTTGAGAGTCATTAAGGAGAATTATGTGTCGAAGTTCTACTTGGATAGGAAGATTAAGGAGTTTTTGGATTTGAAGCAAGGAAGTCTCACAGTGGTTAAGTATGAGATACGTTTCAATGAGTTGATGGGGCATGTGACTACTTTGATTCCTACTGAGGAAGATAAGTGTATGAGGTTTAAGGACGAGCTTAATATGGAGATATGTTATATCTCTTTTAGTCATTGTATGATGGATTATTCAATTATTTGAGGTGTTATAGACACCATGAGTGGCTAATTTATTTTTAGGGATTACTTTTGAACTATCTTATTAAACTCTTATTTTATTGATTTGAATGAAAGATGTCTTTGATGAATGTTGCATACATTTATACTTTGCAATAGATCGAGAGATTGAGTAAAGTAATCTGTGTAGGATTGTAAAATGAGAGTTAGCATTCTATAGACCTACATCCATCAAGTTAATTGATCAGTTAGAAGAGAGAACTCGACTAATATAATTAATCACCTATAGGATAATTTAATAACTAGTTAAATTGGTGGAGTGATTTGGTAGATTGAGAAATTACTTAATCATCTTCATTTTATTTGATTGGGGACAATTAATTACACTTTGAGAGAGGGTAGTTAATACATTTGGACATTTTAGGTGAGGCACAATTCGATGAATACAATAGGAGGGAGACAAGATAGGGAAAAAACGATCTCTAGTTGCTAAAATCTTGAATTCTAATTTTCTGTATTTTGGTATTATAAATTGTTCATTGTTAGTCATTTAATTTTAATTTAATTTTTCAGTTTATTTCTATAAACAATTTCGAGTCTTAAACAAAAATTAATATGAATTAAATGGTGCGTAAGCACAATCCTTGTGGGATCAATAGCCTCTTTTTAACTACAAGTCACTGATAGTTGTGTATTAGTCTATGTTCTTCTAAGTATTTGGCATGTGTTTCTCACATAATAGTTTATTAATGTTGTATTTTAGGATTCATTTTGTATGTTTTCATTTAGTTTGGTCTTCTTTGTTATTTTTTTTATGTTTGATGTTAATTTAGGGTAAGAATTGATTATTTTCATATAGGAATGAAGATTGAGCAACTTGGAGATTATGCTAGAGACCAAAGAGGAGAAGAGTGCAAGATCCTACAATCGTGGGAATCATGCCAATTTCCACGATCGTTGGATGTTTTATATGAGAAACTATGTGGGGTTTAATTGAACTTTAGGTTTTATGGACTATATAAGATATTAAACCTCCATGGATGAAAGAGGACGTGATACCTTTGTAGAGAAGAGTCTCTTTGAGTGAAAAATCTAAGTTTTGAGTCTTGAGGAAGGTGGAAATTCAAGGATTATCCATCAAAATTCGAAAAACAACACATCAACACTAGAATTTCTAGAGTTTGGCAAAGAAGAGAAGGAGTTTTCTTTATTTATTATTTTGTCATTTTTATCTCTTCTAGTCATTGTAATATGGAATATTTGAATGTTGGTGATATTATAGAGACTATAAGTGGCTAATTTGTTTTTACGAATTACTTTTGAACTATCTTGTTAGACACTTATTTTATTGAATTAAATGAAAGTTGACTTTGATGATTGCTGATTATATTCATATGCCTTACAATAAATTGAGAGATTGAGTTAGGTTATTTATGTAGGATTGTACAACGAGAGTTGAAAATCTAAAGACTTACATTCATCATGTTAATTGACTAGTTAGAAGGGAGATCTCACCTAATTCAATTGATCACTTATAGGATAATTTAATAACTAGTTAAATTGGTGGAGTGATTGGGTAGATTGAGAGATTGCTTAATCAACTTTATTTAATTTGATTAAGGACAATTAATTACACCTTGAGAGAGGGTAATTAATATAATTAGACATCTTAGGTGAGACACAATTTAATTAATAAAATAGGAGGAAGACAAGATAGGGAGAAAGTGATCTCTAGTTTTTAAATCTTGAACTCTAATTTTCTGCATTTTGGTATTGTCAATTGTTTATTATTAGTCAATTACTTTTAATTTAATTTTCCAAGTTATTTTCATTAAACAATTTTGTTTCTTAAACAAAATGTAATTTGAATTAAGTAATGTCTAGGCATGAATACCTGTGGGATCGATACCTCCTTTCTAACTACAAGTCATGACCCGTATTCTTATGATTTTTTAATGTAAAACTAGTAGACTATTTTGGAAATTCAATCAACAAGTTTTTGTCACCATTGCAGGGGATTGATTGTTTAGCATCTGGTTTAGTTTAGATTACCTTGATTTAAGAGTTTTTTTATACTTTTCCTTGTATATTTGTAGGTGCATGAACGCAAAGAGCATGTGAAGAGTGACAGAAGTTAGTGAAGATGAGTTTCCTAATATGAAAAGACACTAAAGAGAGTTAAAGAGAGCAAAGGGTCAAAATTTTACACAAAGAGATATGGCTGAAGAAGGAGAGCAAGGAGGAGCTAAGAGGACACTGATGGACTTTATAAGACTAGGTTTCAGTCCTCAAGGAGTTACGAGACCAGTGGTTCAAGCTAATAATTTTGAGATTAAGTCGGCACTCCTAAAAATATTGTAGAATAGTATGCAATTTTAAGGGCTATCCAACGAGGATCTGAATGCCCACCTTGCCAATGTTTTAGATATTTTTGACACTTTTCGATTTAGCAGAATGTCCAGTGATGCAGTAATGTTAAGATTGTTTTCTTTCGCGTTGAAAGATCGGGCAAAGGTGTGGTACAACTCGCTTAATTCAGGGCAAATTACTACTTGAGAGCTGCTAATCTAAACATTCATAGCGAAGTATTTTTTGTTGACCAAGATGACGAGGATTATTAAGGAGATCATGAATTTTTAGCAGAATGTTAGGAAATCTCTCTATGAAGCTTGGGTGAGATTTAAAGAATTATAGAGAAGCTATCCCGATGATAACCTTCTGAGGAAGTTTCTACTGCAGACATTTTATAATGGCGTGAATCTAAGCACGAGAGGAACCATCGATGCAGTCGTTGGAGGCTTATTAATGAGGAAGACTATTGAAGCAGGTCACGACCTTTTAGAGGATTTGGCGTACAATAGTTTCATGTGGTCAAACGAGAGGAGTAGACAAGGGCAGAAGGAGCAAAAAGGTATGATCCTTATTGACTCTGTTACTGCTTTGCAGGCTCAGATCACGACCCTTACGAAGCAGTTAAACAACATGCAAAGAGCATCTTCCTCTTCAGTTGAGGCGATGCAAGTACAATGTAAGCTATGCTTGTAGAACAACCATGGCTAAGTTGAATTTTTTATGTTGGGAGCCGATGGTACAGAACAGGTAAATTACCTGGGCCGGCAACAAAGAGGTAACAACCCTTACTCAAATACTTATAATATGGGGTGGATAAACCACCCAAATTTTTTGTGGAGTACTAACAGTGTAGGTGGCTAAGCGAGACCGCAAGGACCTCTGAGATTTTAGCAAGATCAAATTGGATATATGGAAAGCAAAACGGACAAGATGCTAAAGGTTTTAGGTTCCAAACTGGCAGCTTAAGAAGAAAATCAGAAGAGGGTGTTTGCTAACCAGGAGGAAAGTCAGAAGAGGATGGAAGCAAAATTTAACCATATTGTAAAGAATCATGCATCATCCATCTATAATTTAGAGGTTCAGGTAGGTCAACTCGCTAGTGCTTTATCTTCTAGAAGTGTAGGTAATCTATCGAGCAATACATAGTTCGACCCGAAGGAACAGATCATGGCCATCACGCAGACTCAGTAAAGGGAAATTAAACATCAGAAAGAAGACGGGGATAAGAGAGAAAGAAAAACAGTTTTGGAAGTCCTTCCAAGTGTGCTAGTAAGCGAGCTGATCAAGGAGCCTCAACTTAGGATTTCATATCCTATCTTCACTCAACAAAAGGCAAGTTCAAGTAGAGCAATGAGGAATGTTAAGGAGGTTGTGTCAAACAAGATTAAGGATATACAGAATCAACTCCAAACAAAGCTCATGTTACAAGAATCGGTCAAGAAAGAGGCGAAGGAGCGCATAACAGAAGGAAGTCCTAACATAGCACAGAAGAAAGAAGACCTAGGGGACTTCTTCATTCTTTACAGTATAAATGGAGTCAACATAGCGAGGGCATTGCAGATTTGGGAGCCAGTATCAACATGATGCCCTACATTTTTAATTAGAAGTTGGAGTTAGGAGAGTCAGAGCCTAGTAAGATTTTAGTAAAAATGGCTGATAGAACATTGCACCAACCCAAGGGGATTATTAAGAACGTACAAGTGCAGATTGATAAATTCATCTTCCTTGTAGATTTCTATATACTGGATATTGGAGAAGATGCAAAAACCCCTATTTTCTTGGATGACCTTTCTTGGCTATTTCTCGCTCGATCATTAACATTGATGGGGTGAACTAACTTTGAGAGTAAGAAAAGAGCAATTAACCTTTAAGGCGTTAAAGAAAGACTATCGTTCTCCTTTACCCCCAACAAATATCAAGGAACCTAAACCTCAAGGAGAATGGGGAGATATTGAGGATCTTGGGAACACGTTCAGAAAGAAACAATCACGTAGGAGTAGATGAAGGAAGGAAAACCACAAGGAAGGTGGAATCCTATACCAGGGTAGCTCAAGTGCAGAGTTTGAGATCAGTTTCTACACTAGCACTGCACTATTTATTTGAACCGTCTTAAGCACAAGGAGAATGTCGAGCAACTGATGTTAAATGAAGTGTTGCATGGGAGGCAACCCATGGAATTCTATTTTCTTTTGATTGTTTTTGTCTATTTATTTGTTTGATTTATTCAGTTATGATCATGTTTGATTGATGTTTATTTAGAGTTTGTTTGAATCTCAACTTGTTTTCTCTTCAAATTTTTTGTTGGTAAGAATAATTTGATGTGTCTATAGGTTGTGGGATCATTGAGAATGCACGCTAGGCTTGGAAGAAGGTTTAGAAGTAAGAAAATTGCACCAACCCACAATCGTGGGAATTGGTGAGTTTCTCACGAACGTACGAAGACTCTCCATAAAGTTTTTGGAGAGTAATCCCACGATCGTGGGAATCCCATCAGAGGGAAATTTTAAACTTCCCTCCCCTTTTCTTCTTTCATTCACTCTTCAAATTTTCACACACTCTCTCTAACCTACGAAACCCACTCTTTTACTCTCTAAAATCCTTTATCTTCCTCTAGAATTTTGGTATTTTCTTCATCTCTTTTCATAAATCTTTCAATCCTTTGCTCTTATCATGCATTAATCATTGACAAATACAAGGATTTTGTAAGATTTTTCTCTCCCTCTCTAAAAAATGAATTCATCTCTCTTTCTCATATTTTTGCAAGTTTCAATCTTTCAATGGCCCCCAAAGAAGATGGCAACTCAGAAACCGACTGATGAATTACGCCTTCAAGTCTCTGGTAAAGGTAAACCTAATTTGGTGGCAACTTTTCTTGGCCCATTTCCCATTTATTCAGAGGAGGAAGTTATGCATTTCCGAGACCTTAGATATAGGGAATTAATCACTCTTTGATACTTTGATTTTGAATTATTAGAAACCATAGGAGTGAGGCAAAATATGGAGCGATTAGCTGTAAACATAGAATGGAATAGATTCATTCGTTGTGATGTTCCTATTTACCCTATGATGACTATAGAGTTTTTCACTATAGTACAATATAATCCTGAAATGGATGTATTCTAGTTTAGGTTAGCTGGAAATGTTCATAGACTTGATTATCAAGTCATTCAGGCAATTTTTGATTTATCAAATACAAAAATTCTAGATGATCATGGTGACTTTGATGTAGATAATTACTAGAAAACTCTAATAGGTGAGCCTAGTTTTCACTCTCCAAATGCACCAAGTACTTTAATCCAAAGCGCCGAGCATTTACTTTTGCATAAATTTATATGCTTAACAGTGTTTAATAAAACTGAAAGTAATAACTGCTCGGCTAAAGAACATTTCTTCTTTGGTGTATGAATCAAAAAATAAAAAACAATACACCTTATAGGATTTTTTGATCAATAGTGAGTGTAGTGAATAAGAAGAGTTCTTGTTTTAACATGTCTTATATTTTTACTGCTTTGGCTTTTTTTTATAACTTTAATGTGTATAATATGCATTCAACTCAATATGATATGTTTGACATATCTTATTTGAGGCACTCTGAAATTTTGGAGCTCCATTCTATGGAACTTTGGAATCCTCAAACACGTATTGCAGTGAAGAATAGGAAGGGCAAAGATATGGCCGCTTCTCAACCCTCCATATCCCAAGTGGTCTTGGAGCCAGAAGAAGAAGCAGTGGAAGAGGAACCAACTACACTAGTAGAAGCGCACAAATTTCAACAAATCCTTGACTAGATGGCCTCCAATCATAAACACATGACATCCTAAATTAATGAGCTCAACACCTAGATATGGGAAGTCCACAAGGAGCAGCGGTACTTGAAGAAGAAATTTCTTAATTTCTTTCAAAGGAATAATTTTGAATCTCCTTTGCCAACACCGTCGCCATCACAATCCCTATAAGCTTTTCTTATCCTAGACTTTTAAATTGTGTTATTTTTAGTTTGTTTTGATTTCTTTTGTTTGGTTTCATGTCTTTTGTTTAGTTTACTGTCATTTTTGTTTGGTTTGATGTCATCTTCTTTATTTTATGGTGGCCTTGTCACATTAAGGACAATGTGTTCTTTAAGTTTGGGGAGGTGACACTTACATTGTCAATTTCATCGTGTTAATCACTGTTTGCATTATGTTAAATAGGATGAATGTTTAGGCATATCATTTTTTTGTGTTAAGAAATGGAACTGCAGTAAAATCATTTTGATGGGTATTTCCATGAGATTTTTCACGTTGGTTGGAATTAGATTAAATGCATGCTTGAACTCAGATTAGGCTACGTGAGTAGAAGGTGAACCATGTTGAGTGATGAATAGTAGTTGGTTACATAAGCTTACTCACAATTTGACATTTGAGCAATGAGGTAATGATGCATAATGAATTTTCATTTGAGCGAATGTGAGGATTGAGCCTATATGATTCCATCCATAGTTATTCCATTTATTTTCTATGTGATGCTTTCTTAGGTTATTACCTTCAAAATTTATTTTGAATCGGTTTGAGTCTACTGGATGCATGTTTAACAGAGATGATTAAAGCCATTTTTTTGTTAACCCTTTGCTTAAATGACCTACCCTTGTATTTTCTCTTAATACAACCATTGAGCCTTAACCTTTTATTCTTGAAAATACCCAAAAAATTTAACACACAAAACCCCCTTTAACTTACCCATTCACAAGCTTAGTAGAGTATGAAGTAATACATTAGTTGGGATTGTTGTGAAACTTTTTACTGAGATGAGTTGAGGATAGTTTTGCTTGTGGATCACATTATATATATTTGGATTGTTTTGAAAATTTTTACCGAGATAGGTTGAGGATACTTTTGCCTATGGATCACATTGTATATAGTTGCTATTTTATTCATAGTTCTTCCATGTACTAAGAAAAAGAAAAAAATAATAAAATGTTGAAAAGGAAAAGAAAAGATAAAAGAGAAGAACACTTCAGTAGCATCAATAAGTGTATAATATTAACATATTTACATTTATTTATCTCGGAATTAAGTTTTGTTATCCCTTTTTACCTACCTTACCCCATACCACATTATAACCCTAAACAAGTCCTTTTGATCTATTTATGCATGCACTCATTGTAGAGGAGAATTAGTGTATTAGCAAGCCTATGGTAGTGTAGTTTCCTATAGGAAGTTTAAGTGAAACACTATCTATCAAAAACTTGAGAGAAATGAGTGAAACCATGAGGAAGATTCATTTTGCATCTATACTTATCTTTGAGTGATGGAGCCATTTGTTAAGTTCGCTTATTTATACTAATGAAAAGCAGTCATGATATGTGTAGTAACTTAATATTTGAGTTGGCTAAAATTTTGAGGGATTGTATGCTTTGATCTTTTAAAAAAATGAAGTGATGGAATTGATTGGTTGTATTTATTTTGCTTGAGGATAAACAAAGATTTATGTGTGGGGAAGTTGATAGTTGTGCATTAGTCTATGTTTTTCTAAGTATTTGGCATGTGATTCTTGCATAATAGTTTATTATTATTGTATTTTAGGATTCATTTTGTATGTTTTCGTTTAGTTTGGTCTTCATTGTTGTTCTTTTATGTTTGACATTAATTTAGGGTAAGAATTGATTATTTTTACGGAGGAATGAAGATTGAGCAACATGGAGATTAAGCTAGAGACCAAAAGAGGAGAAGAGAAGAGGAAGCTTTCTATTGCAAGATCCCACGATCATGGGATTCATTCCAATTCCGACGATCGTGGGAAATTTTATTCGAGAAACTATGTGGGGTTCAATTAAACTTTAGGTTATCTGGTCTATATAAGATATTTAACCTCCATGGATGAAAGAGGACGTGATACCTCCATAGAGAAGAGCCTTTTTGAATGAAAAATCTAAGTTTTAAGCCTTGAGGAAGGTGGAGATTCAAGGATCTTCCATCACAATTGGGAAAATTGCAGATCAACATCAAAATTTCCAGATTTTGGTAAAGAATAGAAGTAATTTTTTTATTCAATTTTCTATCATTTTTATCTCTTCTAGTCATTGTAAGATGGAATATTTGGATGTTTTTGATGTTATAGAGACCATAAGTGGCTGATTTGTTTTTAGGGATTACTTTTGAACTATCTTGTTAAACTCTTATTTTATTGAATTGAATGAAAGTTGTCTTTGATGACTGTTGATTATATTTATCTGCCTTACAATAAATTGAGAGATTGAGTTAGGTTATTTGTGTAAGATTGTACAATGAGAGTTGGCAACATATAGACTTACATTCATCACGTTAAATGATTAGTTAAAAGAGAGATCTTAGCTAATTCAATTGATCACCCATAAGATAACTTAATAACTAGTTAAATTGGTGGAGTGATTGGGTAGATTGAGAGATTGTTTAATGAACTTCATTTAATTTGATTAGGGGAAATTAATTACACCTTGAGAGAGGCTAGTTAATATAATTGGACATCTTAGGTGAGACACAATTCAATTAATAAATTAGGAGGAAGACAAGATAGGGAGAAAGTGATCTCTAGTTGTTTAAACCTTGAATTCTGATTTTCTGCATTTTGGTATTGTCAATTGTTCATTGTTAGTCATTTAATTTTTCAATTTATTTTCATTAAGCAATTTTGTTTCTTAAACAAAGTGTAATCTGAATTAAGTGTTGTATAGGCATCAATCCCTGTGGGATCGATATCTATTTTCTAACTAAAATTCATGACATATATACTTACGATTTTTGAGCATAAACTGTTTTACAAATTCAATCAATAGTCATGACCTGTATACTTGCTATTTTTTAGCGTAAAACTAGTAGACTGTTTTGTAATCAACAAGTTTTTGGAATTGTTGCTGGGGATTGTTTGCTTATCATCTTGTTTAGTTTAAATTACTTTGATTTATAAGTTTTTGATACTTTTCCTTATGTATTTGCTGGTGTATGAAAATAAGGAGTACGCGAAATCAATAAAATTTAGTAAGAACGAGTTTCCTGATATCACAAGACATGAATGAGAGCTAAGAAGAGTGAAGTGTCGAGATAGTATACAAAGAGATATGACTGAAGAAGGAGAGCAAAGAGGAGCTGAAAGGACATTAATGGACTTTATGAGGCCAGGATTCAGTCCTCAAGGAGTTACGAGGCTAGTGGTTCAAGCTAACAATTTTAAAATCAAGCCAGCACTCCTCAAGATATTGCAGAATTGTGTACAATTCTATGGGCTATCGAATGAAGATCCAAATGCCTATATTACTAATTTTTTAGAGATTTGAGACACTTTTCAGTTCAATGGAATGTCTGACGATGCAGTAAAACTGATATTATTTCCTTTCACTTTGAAAGATCAGGAAAAAGAGTGGTAGAATTAGCTTGGTTCGGGGCAGATCACTACTTGGGAGCAGCTAGCCCAAGCATTCCTTGCAAAATATTTTCCGTTAACCAAGATGACGAGGATCATAAAGGAGATCACGAATTTTCAGCAGAGTGAAGGGGAATCTCTCTATGAATCCTGGGAAAGATTTAATGAATTACAGAGAAGCTGTCCCCACCATAACCTTCCAAGGGAGTTCCTGTTGTAGATGTTTTATAATGGTGTGAATCCGAGCACAAGAGGAACCACAGATGTAGTTGCTGGAGGTTTTTTAATGAGAAAGACTATTGTAGTAGCGCATTACCTTTTAAAGCAGTTGGCGAGCAATAGTTGCATGTGGTCAAGTGAGAGGAATAGGCAAGGGGAAAAGGAGCAAAAGGTATGATCCCTATTGAATCTGTTACTGCTTTACAGGCATAGATCATGACCCTTTCAAAGCAATTGAGCAACATGCAAGGAGCATCGTCATCTACAGTAAAAGTGATGCAAGTATAGTGTGAGCTATATGGGCAGACTATGGCTCATCTGAATGTTTCTTGTTAGGAGCCAGTGGTGCTGAACAGGTAAATTACATGGGTCAGCTACAAAAAGATAATACCCCGTACTCGAATACTTATAATTTGGGGTGGAAAAACTATCTGAATTTTTCTTAGAGCACTAACAATACAGGTGGTCAAGCAAGATCTGAAGGACCTCCTGGATTTTAGTAAGATTGACTTGGATTGATGGAGAGAAAAATGGAAAATTTAAGGAGATTTTAGGGTCTAAACTGGCAACTTAAGAAGAGAAATAGAAGAGGATGTTTACCAGCCAGCAGGAAAGTCAGAAGGGGATGGAAGCAAAGTTTGACCAGATTGTGAAGATCATGCCTCATCCATCCCCAACTAGGAGGTTCAGGTAGGTCAACTTGCTAAGACTTTGTCTTCTAGAAGTGCAGGTAGTCTACTGAGCAATACTGAGGTTAACCCAAGGGAACAACTCAAGGCTATTACACTTCGAAGTGGCAAGCAGATGGAGGAACCAAGTGTGCCTAAGGATAACTAAGAAAAAGAGAAAATTAAGGAGATAGAAGAAGAGAAAGAAGAAGGAAGGCCCTATGTACCACCACCACCACCTTATAAGCCTAAACTTCCATATCCACAGAGGGTGAAACAAGATCAGGTGGACACTCAGTTTTCCTAGTTTTTTAGAGAAACTGAAGAAGCTACATATTAACTTGTTATTGGTGGAAGCTTTGGAATACATACCTAAGTATGTAAAGTTTCTTAAGGATACACTTACACATAAACACACTTAGGAGGACAATTAGACGGTAACTTTGAAAAAAAATTATAGTTCAATCATATCAAGCCAAATGCCTTCAAAACTACAAGATCCAAGGAGTTTTAGTATTCCATGTGTTGTTTGTGATTTTGAATTCTCTAAATTTTTATTTGATTTAGGTGCAAGTATTAACTTAATGCCTTTGTCTATTTTTAGGAAATTGGGATTAGGAGAGGTCAAGTTAACATCTATGCTAATTCAACTTGTGAACCAATCTATAAAGAGACCATTTGGAGTTATAGAAGATGCATTGGTAAAAGTGGATAAGTTTACTATTCCTATTGATTTTTTTGTGATGGATTTTGAAGCTGATTGAAATTGTTCACTGATTTTAGGTATACCCTTTATGAATACTAGTAGGGTATTAGTTGATGTATACGAAGGGAAATTTTTGTTGAGAATTAGTTATGAGCAGGTTGAGTTTAATATGTCAAAATCTTTGAAGAAACAGATGGATGGAAATGTGTGTATGAAAATTGATGTAGATGAGTGTGTGAAGGAGGTTGAAGAGGAAGTTAATAAAATTAATGAAGTGCACATAGATGAAAGTGTGAAAGAAGAGGAATTAGGTGAGGAGGTTGATCCATAGAAGCTGGGGAGAACAGATACACCCATACCACCTTCAATTATTAAGCCCCCCACTTTAGAGCTTAAACCCTTACTTGCCCATTTAATATACACCTTTTTAGGTAAGAACTATACTCTACCTATCATTATCTCCAACCAATTAGATTGTGAGCAAGAAGAGAAAGTGGTGGAGACCATTAGGAAGAGGATGAGAGTAGTGGGGTGGCAAATTTCTAATATTGGGGGAACTAGCCCCAATATGGTGATGCATAGGATTAACCTATAAGAAGGATGTAAAACTGTGAGGGAAAGACAGAGAAGGTTAAATCCAAACATGTAAGAAGTTGTGAAGAAGGAGGTAGTGAATCTTTTGGATAGATAGATTATTTACCCTATTTCAGATAGTGAATGGGGAGTCCAGTACAGTGTGTGCCGAAGAAAGGTGGCATGACAGTGATAGAAAATGAAAAAAGGCAAGAAGATTTCTACTAGGACCATCACAGAGTGACGAGTGTATATTGACTATAGAAAACTAAATTTGGCCACTAAGAAAGATCATTTTCCTTTACGTTTTATTGACCAAATGATTTAAAGGGTGGCTGGTCATTCTTTTTATTACTTTTTTATGGATATTTAGGGTATAATCAAGTATTTATATACCCAAAAGACTAAGAGAAGACCACTTGCACCTGTGATTATAGCATTTTTGCTTATCAGAGAATGCTTTTTGGTTTATACAATACACTACCACATTTTAAAGGTGCATGATGGCCATATTTGTGGATATGAATGAAAAATTTATAAAGGTATTTATGGATGACTTCTCTATCTTTGGAAATTCTTTTGATCATTGTTTGCTTAATTTAGATATAGTACTTTAAAGATGTGAGGAGTCTCATCTAGTCTTAAACTGGGAAAAGTGTCATTTCATGGTCTAAGAAGGAATTGCATTAGGCCATAAGATTTCAGGAAAGGGGATTAAAGTGGATCGTGCTAAGATAGAAGTGATTGAAACACTACCTCCTCCCACTAACATAAAGGGTATTTGAGCTTTCCTGGGTCATGCAGGGTTCTCACGGTTCATCAGGGATTTTTCCTTTATTGCTAGACCCCCGACTCATTTATTAGTCAAAGATTTGCCATTTGTTTTTGATGATGACTACTTGGATTCTTTTAATAAGTTGAAGAAGGCACCCATAACAACACCAATTTTGATGTTGCCAGATTGATCTCTTCCCTTTAAGATTATGTGTGATGCAAGTGACCATACTGTTGGTTGTGTACTTAGCCAACAGAAGGAGAAGAGGTTGCATGCTATCTATTACGCAAGAAAGAAATTGACAGGAGCGCAACTAAATTACATAACTAATGAGAAGGAATTGCTTGTGGTGGTATTTACTTGTGAAAAATTTCGTTCTTATCTTTTAGGCTCACAAGTTATTGTTTTTACAGATCATGCAGCATTACATTACCTCTTTGCTAAGAAGGATGCCAAGGCTAGGCTCATCCAATGGGTGTTTAAGAGTTCAACATAAAGATTAAAGATAAAAAGGGAGCAGAAAATGTCGCAGTGGATCACCTTTCACGACTTGAATAGGGATATCATAAGAAGAAGCAGAAATTAAGGAGAGCTCCCCTAATGAGACCATGATGGTAGATAACCCTTTTCTTCCTTAGTTTGCAAATATTGCAAACTACCTCTCTAGTGGTATTCTTCCTTCCGATCTTTTATATCAAAAAAGGAAGCAGTTTTTATTTCATTGTTCTCGTTATATTTAGGATGAATCTGTACTTTATAAGATATGTATTGACAGTGTGATTTGCAGGTGTGTCCCTAAAGATGAAATGACCAAAATTTTAACTTAATATCATAGCTCACTTTATGTCTAGCATTATAGAGCTAACAATACAGCTATTCGAATCTTAGAGTGTGGATTCTATTGGCCAACCATATTTAAGGATGTCAAAGAATGGGCAACATATTGAAGAGGGATGAGATGCCACTTATAAATATAATGGAGGTAATAAAGATATTCAATGTGTGGGGCTTGGACTTCATAGGCCTATTCCCATCCTTATCAGGTAACATTTATATATTGGTTGGGGTTGATTATGTGTCTAGATGGGTTGAGGTAGTAGCTACTCTAACTAAGGACGGTAAGATGGTACAAAAGTTCATTAAAAAGATTTTCACTAGATTTTGGGTGCCTAAAGTGATTATAAGTGATGAGGGGAGTCATTTTTACAAAAAACCATTTGAGTCCCTTCTGAAAAGATATAATGTTCATCATAGAGTGACTACCCCTTACCACCCCTAAACCAGTGGCCAAGTGAAGGTGGCGAATAGAAAACTGAAAAAGATTTTGGAGAAGACAATAAGCACTTCAAGGAAAGGTTGGGCTTTGAAGCTGGATGACACATTGTAGGCTTATAAGACATCTTTCAAAACTCCCATAGGAATAACACCATGTGCTAAATCGTTTTCAATAAAACTGAAAGTAATAAACGCTCAGCTAAGAACTTTTCTTCCTTTGATGCATAGATCAAAAAATCAAAATCAATACTCCTTATCAAAATTTTCGATATATTGTCAGTTGTGTTAATAAAAAGAGCTCTTATTTTGGCATGTCTTACATTATTATTGCTTTGTCTTTGTTTTACAACCTTGATTTGGATAGTGTATGTAAAAATTAATATGATATATTTGACATATCTTATTTGAGGCGCTTTAAAATTTTGGAGTCCCATTTTATAGAACTTCGAAATCCTCATACGCACACTGCAATTAACAACAGGAAGGGCAAAGATGCAGCCACTTCCTAACCATCCATATTCCAAGCAGTCTGGGAGCCACAAGAATAGGCAGTGGAAGAAGAACCAACTGTACCAGTAGAGGTCGACATATTGTAGCAACTCCTTGACTAGATGGCCTCTAATCTTTAGCAAATGACGTTGGAAATTAATGAGCTTGACACCCATATGAGACAAGTCCACAAGGAGCAGCCTTATATAAAGAAGAAATTTCTCAAATTCTTTTAGAGGAATAATTTTAAAGCCCCTTTCCCAACACCGTCAACACCAAAATCTCCATAAGCCCTTTTTACTCTAAAATTTTAAATTGTGTCAATTACTTTGTTAGTTAACTTGTTTTTTCCTTAGTTTCGTGTCTTTTGTTTAGTCTGATTTCTTGTGTTTGGTTTCATATCTTTTGTTGGCTTTATTTCTTTTGTTTGGTTTTATGTCTTTTATTTGGTTTGATGTCATTTTTTCTTTATTTTGTGGTTACCTTGTCACATTGAGTACAATGCGTTCTTTAAGTGTGGGGAGGTGGCGCTTGCTTTGTCAATTGCATTGTTTTAGTCACTGTTTACATTTTGTTAATTAGGATGCATGTTTAGGCATATCATGTTGTTTTATGCTAAGCAATGGAATTGCGCTTGAATCACCTTAATTTGTTTTGCCATGATATTCTGTCATGTTAGTTGGAATGAAATTGAATGCATGCTTGAACTTGGAGTAGGTTACTTGAGTGGCAAGTGAACCATGTTGAGTGATGAAAAGTAGTTGGTTACATAAGCTTACTCATAAATTGACACTTGAGTAATGAGATAATGTAGAGATGCATAATGAATTTTCATTTGAGCCAATGTGAGGATTGAGCTTATATGACTCCATCTATAGTCATTCTATTTCTTTGTTGTGTAATGCTTTCTTAGAATAGTACCTTTAGAACTTACTCTGAATTGATTTGAGTCTACTGGATGCATGCTTAATAGAGATGATTAAAGCCTTTATTTGTGTTAAACCTAAGCTTAAATGACCTACCCTTTTATTATCCCTTGTTACCCCCTTAAGCCTTAACCATTTTGTTTTCAATAGCTTAAACTCTTCTTTTTAGCAACTTAAGTTCGACTATAAGCTCAACAATAAGGATTATACCTTAAATGAGTTGATGAATACCCTCAAGAGTATAGAGGAGATATTAAATATCAAAACTTATGGGCCGGAAGCTAATGTAGCATCTTCTTCTAAGCCCAAGGTTAAGGGTAAGCAAAAGAAGAAGGGTTTAATGAAAAAGAAGGCCCAAACAGGGGTCAAGGCCTAGCCTATGAAAAAGAAGGCCAAAGCAGACACCAAGGGAAAGTATTTCCAATATGGTGAGCAGGGTCACAAGAAAAGAAATTATGCGGTCTACCTTGAGTCTCTTAAAAGCAAACAAGATATGGGTTTCCTAAGTCTATTAGGAACTAGAAATGTGCAGATTTTGATTCTTGGATATTAGATTCAGGAGCCACTAACCATGTTTGCAATTCTTTGAAGGGTCTAGTAAAGGAAAAGACTACATAAAGGCCAGTTTCAAGTCAAGATAGTAGATGGATCCTATGTTTCAGCAGAATCAATGGGAGTAGTTATCTTGGACTTTCCTAATGGTGATAGGTTATATTTGGCAGATGTATATTACATCCCAATGGTTGTAAGGAATATGATTTTTGTCTCTTATTTAATAAAATCTGGTTATTCCTTATATTTTGAAAATGTTGTTTCAATATATGAGGATAAGGATTTTATTTGTAATGCAATAATTAAACAGGGATTGTTCTTTATAGAACCTATTATAGGCTCACTAAACATCACAGAATCGATAAAATCGAGACAACCCAATGTCTCTAGCATTAATTCAAAATATCTGTGGCACTTAAGAATTGGTTATATCAATCAGAAAAGACTTGATAGGCTAGTAATGGATGTGATCCTTATAAGCTTGGATAATGATCCATTAACTACCTGTGAATCTTGTATTGAAGGAAAAATGACCAAGGCCTCATTTCCTTCCAAAGTAAAAAGATCTGAATTTACATTGGACCTGGTACATACTGACGTGTGTGGGCCCATGAACTTACAAGCTAAAGGAGGTTATGAATACTTCATAAACTTTATAGATGATTACTCTAGACATGGCTATTTGTATTTGATGCATAAAAAGAGTGAGTCCTTTGAAAAGTTCAAAGAATTCAAAGATGAAGCTGAGAAGCAGCTAGGCAAGTCATTAAAACAACTTCAATTGGATCGAGGTGGTGAGTACTTATCTGGAGTGTTCCAACGATATTTAATTGACAACAAAATTGTTTCCAGCTTGTCAACTCCTTAAACACCTCAACAGAATGGTGTAGCTAAGAGGAGAAATAAGACTCTATTGGAAATGATAAGATTAATGATGTCCTATGCTAGCCTTCTAGAATCGTTCTAGGGATATGCCATACAAACGACAACTTATCTTCTTAACTTTACTCCATCCAAATCGAAGCCTAAAACACCTAGGGAGTTATTGACTGACCGGGTGCCTTCATTGCGACACTTAAGGACTTAGGGTTGCCTAGCCCATGTTACAAGGCCTAAATCTACAAAGATGGAGCCAAAGGTCAAAATTATGTTTGTATGTAGGATATCCTACTGGTACTCAAGGGTACCATTTTTTCAGTCCTCAGGACAAGAAGGCACTTATGTCAACAAATACAACCTTCCTAGAGGAAGAGTTACTGAAAAATCACAAAGGAATAAGTGAAGTAGTTTTCAAAGAGTTAGTTATTTAAGCCAAAATAAGACTTGATTTGGATAGAGCAGAACATGATGTCGAAATGGATTCAAGAGTTAAATCGGAAGAGCAACCTGAAGATCAAGTAATGCCTAGACGTAGTGGGAGGGTTGTGAGATAACCATATAGGTTTCTAGGTCTATGAGAAGACATTATAGCCATCTTATTACTTATACACAGGCTATTAATGATGTTGATGCAGAAAAATGGCTCAAGGAGATGGAATCGAAAATAGATTCCATGTACGCTAATAAAGTCTGGATCCTTATAGATCTACCACTAGATGTAAAATCCATAGGGTGTAAATGGATCTACAAAAGGAAAAGAGGATCAGATGGAAAGGTAGAGACATTTAAAGCTAGATTGGTAGCTAAAGGTTATACTCAAAAGGAGGGTATAGACTATAAGGATACTTTTTCTCCAGTTGTCATGCTTAAGTCCATCAGAATTCTTTTGGCTATAGCGGTCTATTTCGATTATGAAAAATGGCAAATGGACGTCAAGATCGCATTTCTTAATGGGGATCTTGAGGAGACCATTTATATAACCCAACCAGAAGTATTCATTAAGCCAGGCAATGAGCATAAGGTATGCAAATTGTAGAGGTCCATTTATGGGCTTTAGAAAGCATCTAGGTCTTAGAACATTAGGTTTGATAAGTTTATCAAAACTTATGGGTTCATACAAAACCAAGATGAGCCTTATGTCGATAAAAGGATACAAGACAACAAGGTTATTTTCCTAATCCTGTATGTTGATGACATTCTATTCATTGGGAATGATGTAGGAATGTTATCTACAGTTAAGGGATGGCTGAATGAAGAGTTATCAATGAAGGATTTAGGAGAGGCTAGCTATGTTCTAGGGATCAAACTTATAAGGGATCGTAAGAACAAACTGATAGCTTTGTCTTAAATAACCTACATTGAGAACATGTTCAATAAGTTTTCCATGCAACATTCTAAGAGGGGTTTCACACCTGCTAGACATGGAATCAAACTTTCAAAGGAGCAAGCACCTAAGACCCAATAGGAGGTTGAACGCTTGCATAACATTCCATATGCTTTGGCAGTTGGAAATTTAATGTTGGCCATGCTTTGCACTAGATCAGATATCTGTTACGCAGTGGGACTAGTAAGTAGATTTTAGTCCAATCCAGGAATGGAGTATTGGACCACAGTTAGGTGCATACTAAAGTATCTTCGTAGGACGAAGAAATTATTGCTTGTTTACTCTATAAGTAATTTTATTCCAACAGGATATACGGATTCTGATTTCCAATCAGATGTTGATTCAAGTAAATCAACTTCTAGCTCTATATTTGTTTTAAGAGGTGGAGCTATAGTCTGGAGGAGTATCAAGCAATCTTGTGTTGTTGATTCGACAATGGAGGCTGAGTATGTTGCTATTTGTAAAGTAGCAAAAGAAGCAGTCTAGCTGTGTAAGTTCTTGAATGATTTGGAGGTAGTTCCTGAGGCAGAAAAGGCCATTACACTTTATTGTGATAATAGTGGGACAATGGCAAATTTTAAAGAACCTCGGAACCATAAAGCTGCCAAACATATTGAGAGAAAGTATCATCTCATAAGAGAGATAATACAACGTGGTGAGGTAAATGTGATAAAGATTCCCACAGAGCAAAAACTTGGCTGATCCATTTATAAAGATGTTATCTTAAAAGAGTTTTGAGGGTCACCTAGCAGGGATGGGAATGAGGGATATGTCAAACTTGCTTTAGGGCAAGTGGGAGACTTGTTGGAGTTATGTAAATATAGTGCTCTGGAAGCAAGTGCATTTACTTATAACTTATTTTTCTTCTAGTTACTTTTTGTAATGACAATATTTATTATTAATAAAAAAAAGTTTGGTTTTATATGTACAAGCATAATAAAAATAGTCCTAAGGTACTGAGATTCTTTTGCGAGTAATATACATATACATAGAGATGTATGGGATACATGTATATTATTATATTCTAAAATAATTGATTGACAATTGAATAATCAAGTTCATCGGTTTGTTATGGTTTAGACTGTAGTGTTGTGATTTATCTCCATGTATGTAAAAGAGTTTAATTGAAGGGAATGATGAGTTTCATACCATGATAGTAGTTGACTATCGATAATAGCACTATTAAATGAATCTGGAATCACGTATGTTTTAAAGAATAAAGTAGGCTGCTACTTTAATCTTAAAACATACACTTAAGCATTCGTTTATTATGGACCATAATCTTAATGAGTGGTGAACTCATATGTGTTTCATTATAATTTTTGATATAATCGGAATGGATTTTTACAGAGTATCAATCCAGTGTCTGCATGTTGAAATTATTAATTGAAACATGTATCAGGGAACATTCACTCAAATACAGAGTTTATAGTGATATCATCACTTCTAGATGATTTATAGAGATTGGTGATTAAACTGGTGCCAATAGTTTGATGGACTAGCTACCCATCACGTCTTAACACCAAGATGAGATCTTGTGTATTAATCACCATATAGAGTAAAACGGGAGATCTAGAAGAAAAAATCAACATAAGGGCAAAATGGTAATTTTACCCTTTATTGTGCAGATGGCTATAATATGGTTTATATTAGAGTTTGCAATTGGATATCTTATTTAAAACATGTGTTCTCATAATATTTAGTAATTTAAGAGTTCAACTAATTGTCTTTAGTGGAATAACATTTAGTTAATAAGCTTGAATTAATTATAATGAGATTAATTTAATTCTGGGCTTATTAGAGCTTGAATTATATAAGTGCAATTAGATTCCCCATTTGGCTTCTAGGAAGGCTATCAAGCAAAGTAAGAAATACAAATAGAGATTTTAAAGCCTATGATTGAATGTTGGGCTTACTTTAATAGAAGCCGAAATGAACATTTAGAAATGGGCTAGACTTTGGTTTAATTTGATTAATTTGATTAATTAAATTAAATCAAAGTTATTGAAGACAAAAGGAGGTGGATTTTCAGTTTTTATGGGCTAAACATGCAGCTCCACATTTAGCATTGGTTTTGCTAAATTTAAGATGGCTTTTAACATGCTTTATCATCGTTAAATGGAGTTCCAACCTTATCACTAAAAGGTTTAATGGTTGTCTTTCAATGAAAGCATGTAACCATTTTCCATTCATAGGATTAAAGAAGAAAGAGGTGCATTTTATAGACCCTCTTCCTTCTTTCATCACAAAACTGAAAATGAGATGTATCATTTTAGGTTATTGGTCTTTCATATAGCCATCTTAAAACAAATGAGAAGAGTCTCATCTATTGGCTTCTTTATGATTGATTAAGGAAGGATGTGGTGCATTGGATGCACTTCACTTCTTTCTTTGAGGCTTAACTGAAATTGAGAGAACGAATTGTAGCACCTCCTTACCGTTGGGTACGCACCGGGACGCCCACAGGTCATTCCGGTACATATCCTATGATAAAGGTGAGCAACGTGCGATCACTACTTTCGTTCCACATGGCATCATATCAAATTTTCCAATAAAGCATTAGCAGAAAACCACAATATTTTTAAAATCGACTTCTTCCTCATTTCATTCCATCAAAAACAAAGGTTTACACATCCATCATCCTGTACTGTCTGTACATAAATCCAAAAACCCTAGTACAAAATGCTATATGAAAGAGGAAGAACATCAGATCTATCCAGGCCATTCCCAAAAGTCCCAGCTGACCGACCTGTGAGCCATGACTTCTCTCGCCAAAACAACTTATACGGCTGGAAAAGTCCCTTTTGAAGCTAGGAGTCTATTCTCGGTCCTGAAAAGACAACATTGCAATTTTGGTCAGTTTTGCGAACTCAATGAGGTAACCATCATCGATGGTTCACTCAATTCATACAACACACTAAACATAGCACAATTTTTTTCATCGATCAAATGTCACACATTTTTCACATGAGCAACACTTTTGTTTTCACATAAATATAAGGCATTATGCCTTTCACTCAATCAAGCATACATAATCAAATGCATATGA
>JAOQML010028929.1:0-40694 GCA_027568935.1 Erythroxylum urbanii | reverse complement strand
CCTCGCGGGACACGGATCCGGGTATCACCATCGATATCGGGTTCGGGTTCAGCGGGAGTTGGGGTGTTACACTCTAGCATTATATAAGAAGAAGAAAATTCATGTTGAAAAGTTAGGGGATCATCTTTTTTCAGGAATGAGGAAAAAGGACATTTGGTAATTTTTAATATGTAGGTTCATCTAAATCTTAGCAATGATTAGAATATCTTCAAAATAAACTACCATAAATTTTCCAATAAAATTATATAAAACATTATTCATTAATCTAATAAAATTCCTAAATGCTTTAGTTAATAAAAAATGTTTCACCAAACAATCTTATAAACCATATTATTTTAGAGCTATCATTCATTCATGACCTTTTTCCATCTTAATGTGATCATATCTACTTTTTAAATCAAACTTTGAAAATGCACAAGAACTTTATAACTCATCAAACATTTCATATAATCTATGAATGGGATATCAATACTTTATTGTTATTTTATTTATAGCTTAATAATCAACACACAATCTTTTATCTCATCCTTCTAGGAACAGACAAAACTAGAACAATACATATACTCATTCTCTCTCTAACCTACCTTTTCAACAAAAGCTCCTCAATTTTCCTTTGATGCTCCTTAGTCTCATCCAAATTGCTTCTCTAGGTTGGTTAATTAGTAACGATAATAATAATTTTGAAAATAATTATATATTAGTGATAAATTTCTTTGAATATCATTAGTAAATGTATCTTGAAATTCTTGCCAAAACAAAATGGAACTACCATACAAAGAAACATCAAGATTGTTAGTATTTAAGCAACCCTCTTTATATCAAAGTATAATCATAGGGAGTTAGCATAAAATGCTCTCTTGATCTCAATTTCTCTACTTTTCTCTCAGTACTCTCTTTTTCTTTTCCCTTAACTTTTCCCCTTCTTTACATTTTTTATAATCAAATCTTTATTTCCATTTTCTTTTTTTAATCACTCATCCTTATTTTTTAGCTTACTCTCCTTTTTATCAACCTTTCTTTTTAACTTGAACTTGTCCTTATATACTTGTTTAGGTACTAATGGTACAGAGTAATGGATTTATTATTCATAAAATAAGAACACCTATTTGTAAAATTATTTTTTATGGCTCTTTTATAAATTCCTAAGGTCTCCCTAAGAGCATGCACTTAGTATGCATAGGCACCACATCACACAATACCTCGTTACAATTTAATCAATAATAAAACCAACACTTATTTAGTGAATATCACCTTAACATAGTTATTTAACCATTGAAACTTATATAGAATGTTTCATAGTAGGCAACCTTAACTTTTTATTCAAGTAGTATTAGTTATATCAATGTAACTACCACATCAATAATCATGTTACAAACCTTATTATTGATATGTAATCCCACATAAAGAATATTATTTTATTTTTCAATAATATTATCTTCTTTGATTTGGCTATTTAATACACATAGCCACACATTTCCTTTTCCATTACATACTCAACATCATCATTATCATCATAATCTTCTAATGAAAGTAAAGAATCCTCATCATTTTCGCCTTTGATCTTAATCTTAGTTATAGCAATTATCTTACAAATCCAATCAAATCTTAAAAATCAAACCAATCTATAATCTCTACAAACATTCATACCATTTTTGTATGGCTTGAAACATGAATAATTGGAATCGAGTATAAAGTATAATTATATTTTTACCTCAATAATAGTCTTAAATTTCAAAGAAGTTAGGACTATTTTTGTTAGAATTTTTAGTTCTATTAATAATGGAATCAAATCATTCCAAAACAAAATAGGAAAGTATTAGAAGAATAAATACTTTTTCTAACAAAGATTGATCAATTATTGATGTTGAATTCAAAGAATGGATTAAATCTCTCCAAAATAGATTAAGGAATTATAAAAGGTATAAATATTTTTCTAACAAAGATTAATCAAATTTTGATTAATTCTTTTCTTTTTTTATCTTGAAATAGGAAAAAAACTAGTAATGACAAAAAAAACAATATAAACTCTAAAAGATATTGAAAAGAAAGGAAGTGATGAAGAAATGCACAAAAAAGAAAATAAAAGAATTAATTAAAATAATAACAAGAAATAAAAATGAAAAAGTGATAAGTTCTTGATTGATTGTATATTAATTCCCTGACATTTAGTGGTTAATGTTATATTATGCATAACATACTTATTTCGGTTCATGTTTTGGCTTATTTACAAGATAGTGGAAAAAACCAAAATGAGCTAAATTCACACTCTTAATGCCATTATATTGATTTCAATCTTATTGTCCATTGTGGATTAAAAATGAGACGAGTTAAGGTAAAGATAGGATAAAGAATGGAAGAATTGGAATCACTGTGACTTATATGGTCATGTATGGGAATGTGTAACTTAATAGAAATGTGTATGGACTTGAAGACACTATTCAACCATCCTTGTGGCCTAACACGTCTATGTGAAGACTTACAATTCTGTAAATAGGCTAAAAGGCCGTATAGCTAATTGTGAACTTTTAACTTTGTGATTTCTGTAAAATTAACATATATACTAATTTAAACATTCCTTTATAACTATGCAACCCAAATTTTGCAGTATAAAAGGGCAATTAAGAGGCTAAATAGGGTATGTAAAGATTAGAGACACAAAACGAGGATGAAAGGACCCATCCCAGAGTTCCCTTTTTAGAACCCTAGTGGAGCCCTCCCGGCGACCCCACGATAGCCCTCCAATCGATATTTGACTCAACTGAAGGGTTCACACAAAGCCAAGTCGTTTAACTATTTAAATTCTTTTATACTTTAATAATTAAAAGTGCAAAAAATAGTGAAATTTTTTAAAATCTTTTTATTAAAATTTCAACAGCATAAAGACTACATTTTAACAGTCCCATAATTTTTAGAAAACCTGCATAATATAATTAAAACACTTCTAATATTTCATATTCATCTTAACTTCTAAAATGGGATCTCAAGTCCACATCACAAGCAATCACAAAGCTATAATTCTCAACATTTGGAAAACTTTATTAAGGATTGAAACCCTCGTAGTTCATTAAGTAAAAGATATAAAAGATATTTACTATCCCACAAAGATTTACAAGAACATACTTTCCACCCTTTCCAAAATAATTTAAAACATATCACATGCATAACAAATATAACACAAGCACAGAGCACCTGATGATACAACTAATCTTGAGGCAGAGTCCCAATTACTATAGTACCTACGCATATACCTGGGGTGGTTTGTTTAAACACATAAAAATAAGGGTGAGCTAAACGAGCTTAGTAAGTAATTAGTTTATAAAAAAATTGAACTTTTCATAACAATATAACTGAAATATTCCCATCATGTAGTAAAGCTCATGATAAAATACTTATCATAATAATTCATTTGTGCATCATAACAATTGGTACTGAAGTGACATTTTGTAAAACACAATTTCAATTTTTCTGAAATACTATTCCAAAATGCTTTTCAACATTAAACTGGTAAGATACAAGTTTCCATTTTCTTTTTCTTTTTTCTCCTTAAATAATAAATAGTGGTGGCAATAAGTTTTCTGAAAACTTTTATACTGAAAATAAGCCAACTATTAGAATTGGTACCATACGGTACCTCTCAAATCCCTTTTAAGATAAATAATGATGATATTATTATCTTCATGACTTTCCTTACTCAACATGTTGCACCACTAGTTTCTTTACCATACGGTACACTAGATATAAAGTCATAAAGCTAGTTCTACATTGCTTACCCGCGACTAGTTAACCACTATTTACGAAGCTAGTTCTACATCACTTACTCGTAATAGGTTAATTGCTATGGACCGGTAGTTACGGAGCTGGTTCTACATTGCTTACTCGTAACAAGTCATGGATCTAGTTCTACATCTCTTACCCGTAGCTAGTTAACCACTATTTATGGAGCTGGTTATACATCAGTTACCTGTAATAGGTTAACCAGTATAAATGTACCGATATAATAACATATATAAAGCCTAGCATTGTACCATAGGCAAAAGAAACTCTTACATTTACTACTCATCTTATTTTGTAAATCAAGCATGGGAGGATTTATAATTTAATTATTTCAATGTAACTCCTAATCATATAAAATTTAACTTTCAAATTAAAACTCATATACTGCCAAAGCATACACTTATGCTAGCAATATTCACTTGTAAAATATCATTTGAATAAAACTCATCATAAATATTCATTTCATATCAAATAAAAATCCTTTTCATAAACTCAATACAAAGTACACTCATATGTCATCAATTCTTTTGCAAAGAATTTTGTCATATAAAATAATTAAAATACACTTACAATTTTGCAAACTTATCACCAAGTGCACTCACGCGTTCTGTGTCTCCTCTTTAGCTACACAATGTGCATTTTACTTATGTATTGATTTCTAAATTAGGAAATAAGGCATTAAAACTATAGTTTGATTTAACCAAATTTGAGATTAGTATTTAATCGCATAACACATATGCTAATCATATTTCTGCTTAATTCTGTAAGCTAACATGTTGGTCTCCATTTCCAAAATATAACTTCAAAAGTCACTTAAATATCATATTTTACCCATTCTAACTTACTAATTTCGTTAAACACAATCTCACCTAATTTGATTCACTATATTACAATCATGCATGATGATTCACAGTTATGACCCATGTCTAAAGTCCATACCTCCTCCTGTTTCTTAATTTTCTCATACCAAAAGTTCAAATTAGGTTTTGAAGTCTTCTAGAAATTTCTTATCCTATGTCTCTAGTTTCCATAGAATAAAAAAGAATTCCATTTCAAATTTTAAATCATAACACATGTTCCAAATATCACAAGCTGCTTCAAGATAGGGACAATATCAAGCTACCATAATCAATCTCAATTTTCAACATCATTCAGCTAGAATTAGGTCTAGGTCGCTTCTAGAGGGTTTTAGCAATATGTCTTAGGTTTCAGATCAAAATTGAATCACCTAGTTTGGAGGTCTTTCAAATAGACCTAAGACAGAATTCTATTACACGTTACTCTTTTGTCATTTTCAACCAATTCCATACAAAGGAACACAAAAATAACACCAAGGCACCATTGATATTAAACACATCCATCCCATACTAAAAACCCACAAAAATTATGAATTTAAGCTTGGAAAACTTACCACTTTTTCCTCCAATCTTTTGGGTAATTGTTGAACACCTTTTCTTGATCAAAATCTCTTCAAATCTCCATCAAAACTGATCAACAATGGAAGCCCTCTTCTTCTTCTCTCCTTGGCCAACCTTCACACTTGATCGTCTTCTTTTCACTTTTTCTTCATCTCTCACGTTTACTCTCTCTTAAACACTCACGGTTATATTAAAGAATAACATTAAATGTCTTACTTTATGTTTTTTTAAACTCATTTAATGGATTCCACATGTCACCCTTCTGCTGGTTCTCTTCTCATGACTCATCCTTCCACCAAAACCATGTAAAATGACCAAATTGCCATATAATGAATACCAAAAAGACCAAATTGTGCTTAATGCATACAAAAGACCAAATTGCCCTTTAATGCATTTATTCATCAACTAACCGAACTAAATTTCGAAAATATTTGAGAATTGTCTTATCATCAAATTGACCATAAAATAATCTAATTAGGGTCAATACTTATTGATTGGATGCTTTTAAAATTTTTGAATGGTTTTAAAATCATCAATACCCATTCTTTTTCAAAAAGGGCATTTTATTCCAATAATTTCAGATTACACGAATTCTATTCAAACAACCTCTATTTTGTCTCGTTTTAGTTCCTATGGACTCCAATCCTAATTCTAGAGCTTTTCATTGTATTATGAAATTATTTGGTAGCTTTTTAGTTGCCCAGAAGAATTTTTGGATTGAATCAAGAAATCACTAAATGTCACTAAAATCATCCAAATTTCATTCAAAAGTGTCACGTAAATCTCCAAAGCATATTTTGGGGAATTTCTAAAAACTCCAAAAAGCTACGGAATGAGTCCGAATAAGAAAATTTTGGTCGAGTCCTGAATCATCTTTGTTCCATTCACGATCTTCGTTATAACCTCAATAATACATTTAAACACTCAAATTACTTCAGTACACCATAAATAGAGCATACTTTATAAAATGCATGTACAACACATTACACAATACAATAATCGAACTAGGATATTACCAAAGAAGATTCTTTTCCCTTTTGGGAGTTATGAGCAACTAATCTTCTTCTTTCCAGTTTAAAGGGGATATTGAGACCAATGAACATGTTTAGGCATTAATTAAACTTAGTGTTGGAGTTCTTAACTCTCTTTTGGAATTGACTATGTTATTTTGTGTTTAAAGTTTGGGATTTATGTATGAACAATTTGGATAGGCCTACTAGATTATTTATGTATAGATTCATTGCTAAAATCAAGATTGCAATCTATAATATATGATTAGTAGTTACAATATAATGAAAAATTGGGATTAACGGAGCTAGTTGTTAATATATGATTAATAGTTTCAAAGATAGGTCCGAAAACAACATGAAGATTGATTATGCACATTCATGTGAAAGTTAAGATTAAATCAAGAAACCTATTAATTAGTCCTAGTAATTTTGTATTATTTGGTTTGATTTTCTTCTATAGTTTTTTAATGGCGTTAATGAAATTCACCCAATCTTATGCACTGATTCATTCATTAAAAAAGCTAATCAGACACTTTTTATGGATACGAGCCTTCCTCACCCCTACTAGAAATTTAATTATGCAAAGAAAGGTCTTATTGTTTAGTGAGTTCATCACATATTAAGAATCTTGGCACCATTGTCAGGGAGTGAAGTGATTTAGTTTTTGTGTTAGATAATAATTGGTTTTATGTATATATTTGTTTATAATTTTTAGTATATTTTTTCTTGCTTGTTTTATGTTTATTAGTGTTTGTGTATGATAATGACTACATCTCCTCAACAGGATCATATACAATTTGATCATGAGATTAAACGGACATTATGAACATTGCATATGGAGAACATAACACATTCATAAATAGAGAAAGGAATTGATTTGGAAGAAGTTATATCTAACTTGAGAACTTTAGGGGAGTTGGCCAGCCAGGACTTAACTCAAAGACCTTTATTTATTAAATTACCAAAATTTTTTGAACATATTACTTTTGAGCTTAATTCTAGTTTAATACATCTTTTGCCTAATTTTCATAGTCTTTTAGGTGAGGATGATCATAAGCATCTCAAGGAGCTTAATGTGGTTTGTCTTACAATAAAACCTCCAAGGGTGATAAAAGAGTAAATCATGTTGAGAGCTTTCCAATTTCATTAAATGATGTGAAAAAAATATTAACATTCTCATTTGCCTGCACAGAGTGTTGGCATATGGGCTAAAATGAAAAGACTATTTTTGGAGAAATATTTCCTATCATCAAAGACAGCGAGCATAAGGAAAAAGATTTTTGGGATAAAGCAACATCATAGAGAATCCCTTTACAAATATTGGGAGTGCTTTAAGAAGTTGTCTATCAATTGTCCCATCATAATATTATAAAGTAACTCTTTATTCAATATTTGAATAGCAATTGTAGTAAATGGTGGAGCACTAGGTAAAAGGACTCCTAAGGAGGAAAAAACTTTAATTGAGTATATAGAGACAAACACTCAATAATTTGGCAATATGTAACAACGTTTATAGGGTAAATGAGGTAAACAATTCATTCATAAAACAATATTTAGATGAATTAACATCCTTCGTTAAACAAATTTCTATAGGGAAAGCATATATGAAAGCTTATGGGATATGTGTAAATGTAAACCATCCAATGAATGGTTGCACATCTCTATAAGAGGGAAATAAGGAGTATGTTAATGTTGTATAAGGAAAATTTTTCCAACCATACAATCTATATTCCTAGACCTATAACCTAGGCTAGAGAGATCACCCAAACCAAAGTTATAGAGGTACAAGTAGTAGAACTACTTCCCATATAAGCCACAGGGTGCACAGTAATTTTAGCTTAGACCACAATCCTCCTTCTCTAACTCAAGTACATCATTGGAAGATATCAAGTCCCTTGCAACTGACACTTTGCAATTCTAGCATGTTGTAAAATAATTTTAGTAAGAGGCGAGAACCTAATTTATAGGAGACAAGGTCTACCATTAAAATTTTAAACCAAATGGCAATTGTTATTAATCAGTTAAAATCACAAATTGGAGAAAAAGTTCCATCATAACTTAAGATAAATTTGAAGAATGTTAGTGTAATAACCTTGAGGAGTGTTAGGGAGCTTAAGGATCCTAAAAAGACCTTACAAAGGATGACTAGTAAAGAGTAAATTAAAGAGGTAAGAAAAGAAGGAAATCCCTCATTTTGTTGAAAGGTAAATTCTAAAGCTCCCATTATGGTTAAGACTAAACCTCATCCTTTTCTTATCAATTTAACAAAGTTGAACAAAGATAAAAAGGATAAGGAAATTGTGAAGAATTTTAAAAATGTAGAAGTAAATATACTTTTTTTAGATGTAATCAAGCAAGTGTAAGGAATTTTATACCAAAAGGACAAAATTGACAGGTAAGAGAAGGTCATGATGGATGAGAATGTTTATGTAATCTTCCAAAAGAAATTATCTCCCAAGTATAAGGACCTAAGTATTTTTACTATTCCTTGTAAGATTGGTAACACTATAAGTAAGAGTGTTATGCTAGATTTAGGAGCATCGATTAATATTATACCCCATTTCATCAATAATTCCTTAAAATTAAGCCTTTTGAAAGAAAATACTGTCATCATATAATTGGCTTATCGCACTAATGCTTAACCAGATGAATTGGTTGAGGATGTTTTAGTGTAGGTGAATGAATTAGTGTTTCCTGCATATTTCTATGTGGTAGATATGGATAGTGACATTTCCTCTAACCCCATAACAATCTTATTAGGGAGAACAATCTTTAACACTGCCCAAACTAAGATAAATGTTCTTAATGGTACCCTCAAAATGGAATTTGTCAAGGAAGTGATTCATTTTAATATTTTTGATGCCATAAAACATCCTCAAGATGGTAATTTTATTTTTTCTATTGAAGTGATTGACCCCTTAGTCCAAGCAGTTTTTAGGTTAAATTGTAGGGACCAATTAGAATCAATTTTAACTAATCATTTAAAGTTAGAAGCCATTAACAATGTCTAGTTAGGTAAGGAGCTAACTGAGATGGTAGTTACCTTGCATTCTTTGGAACCTACTCTTACGAGGTATGAACTTGCTTCCTTATAATTACCTAAATCTTACCAAATTTTATTACCTTTTGATACCTAATCTAAAGTTGGAAACCACTTCCTTCTCACTTGAAATATACATTTTTGGGGGATAATCATACTCTTCTAGTGATGATTTTAATGGCATTGAATTATGATCAAAAACCTAAATTATTTCGTTTATTAATGGAGCACAAGAAGGCCATTAGGTGTACAATTATAAATATGAGAGGAATAAGCGCTTCTAGGTGCATACATCGCATTTTGCTTGAGAAGGCTGCTAAGTCAACTGTACAAGCATATATAGGCTGAATCCTTTAGTGATGGAATCAATGAAAAAGGAAGTACTAAAACTTTTTGATACTTGAATAATTTATTTTGTTTCTGACAGTAAATGGGTAAGTCCTATATAGGTGGTTCCAAAGAAATTTGAAATCATTATCAGAATATAAGATGGTAAATTGATTCCTAATCTTGTTCAAACTGGTTAGCAAGTTTGTATTGATTATGGGAAGTTGAATCTTGTAACTTGTAACTTGTAAGGACCACTTCCCCCTTCCATTTATTGATTAAATGATTAAAAGAATTATTGACCTGATTATTATTATTTTCTAGATGGCTTTTCAGGTTATTTCGTATCCTTATTGCACTAGAGGATTAAGAAGAGAAGACCTTAACATGACCATTTGGTACATCTATTTGATGAAGGATATCAGTTGGTTTATGCAATGCATGCTTCACTTTCCAAAGATGCATGGTGAGCATATTCTCTAAGTATGTTGATAAGTTTATAGAGGTATTTAAGGATGATTTTAGTGTCTATGATTATTTTTGATAATTATTTAGAGAATCTTGCATTAATTTCAAGAACATCTATTAAATCTAACCTTATGCTTAATTGGAAAAAATGGCATTTTATGGTTGATCAAGGTATAGTTTGAGGGCATATTTTATCTTCTAGGGGCATAAAGGTGGAAAAGTCTAAGATTGATCTCGTTTATACTTTTCCTTACCCCTCAATTTTTTGGGAAGTTTGTTCTTTCTTAGACATGTAGGTTTTTACTATAGGTTCATTAAAGATTTCTCAAAAATAGCCTCTCCCTTATGCAAGAAGTTACAGCAAGATGTCCCCTTTGAGTTTTATGATAAGCTAGGATGCATTTAACAAACTTATGGAGCTCTTGACATTCCTACCAATGATTCAACCTCCAAACTAGAGCCTTCCGTTTGAGATTATGAGTGATGTTAGTGATTATGCAATGGGGCTATTTTAAGACAAAAATAGGAAAGGTTGCACATGCCATCTATTACGCTTTGAAAAATTTGAATTCAGTGCAATATAATTATTCTGCAATCTAAAAAGAGCTTTTATTTATTTATTTTTGCTTTAGAAAAATTCTGGCCATGCTTCTTGTTTGTTAAAGTTATTGTTTACTCTAATCATGCAACTTTAAAGCACTTACTTACCAAGAAAGAATAAAATTTGAGGTTAATTAAATGGATTATACTCCTTCAATGGTTTGATATAGAAATAAATGATAAGAAAAGGGTATAGAATATAGTTATTGATCAGCTTAGCCATTTAGTTTGAGATGATGATGATGCTCTTTTAAGGGAAATATTTATAGATGAACAATTGCTTTATGCCAGTTTGACACCATCATGATATGTAGATATTGTGGATTTTCTACGTGTTAACAAGTTAGCTACAATTTTTTCAAAGGCTCAAAAGGATAAGTTGAAATTTGAAGCTAAGTATTATGTATGGGGTGACCCCTATCTTTGGAGACATTATATAAATCAAGTAATCAAAAGGTATGTTCCTGAGAGCGAGATTCTTCCTATTTTGACCTTCTATTGTGAAGGACGTTTTGGAGTAAATAGGACTACTTATAAGGTTTTAGAGAGTGGTTTTTGTTGGACCTCTTTCTTTAAGGATACATATATCTATTACAAGTCAAGCATCAGATGCCAATAATAGTTAACTTATCCCATACAAATCAAATGCCACAAACCCCATCTTTTTAATGAAATCTTTGATGTTTAGGACATTGATTTCATGGTATCATTCCCTTTGTCTTTTAGTTTTCATTATATTTTAATTATATTTGATTATATTTTGAATTGGCGGGAGCTAAAGCCATCAAGACTAATGATGCTATATTTGTTGAAGTCTTTGTTAAGTTTAATGTCCTTTGTAAGTTTAGGATGTCGAGAAGTGATAGGGGAATGCGCTTTTGCAATAGGGTCATAGAAGCTTTGTTTAAGAAGTTCTATATTATACACAAGGTTTTCACTTCTTACCATCCCCCAAATGTGGCCAAACTGAGGTGCCCAATAGAGAAACCAAGTTGATCATAGCAAAAATAGTTTAACCTAACAGGAAGGATTAGAGCTTTAGGTTGGAAGATGCATTGTGGGCCTATAGGACAACCTACAAAATATGAATGGATATATCCCCATATATATTGGTGTTTGGGAGGTTATGTCATATTTCTATAGTGCTGCATTACAAGGAATATTAGGTTATCAAGCATTGCAACATGAATCTTGATGATGTGGGAGTGCCTATAAAGCTACAACTATAAGAGCTTGAAGAGAAGCATAATGACTAGTATGAGAATGCAATGATATACAAGGAAAAGACCAAAGCTTTCCGAAGCAATATGATCTTGAGGAAAAGATTTTTTGTTGGTCAAAATTTGCTTCTTTACCATTGCAGATTTAACTTGTTTTCAAGTAAGTTGTGTTCTTATTGGGTTAGTCCTTTTATGGTTTCTAATGTTTTTCCATATGGTGCAATAAAGATACAGTGTTTGAAAACCAGAAAGAGATTTAAGGTGAATGGTCATTGCCTAAAGCCTTACTATAAAGGATTTCTAGTAAAGAATATGGAAGCGATGGTACTTGAAGACCCAGATGACATCACATAATGGAGAAAATACATAGTTAAGACAATGATAGTAAACAAAAGCACGATGTGGGAGGCAACCCAAGATGAATTTTTTCCTTTTTCCTTTACATTTTTTCAAATTTTTTTTGAATGCTCCATCTCTTATAATTAATGTTATATTAGGAACAATTTAATTTTTAAATATGGGAGTGTGGAACTTATTTATCATGTGTGTTTCTAAGTTTGTTTCTTATGTATGTTTAAGTTATTTCTTATGTAAAAAAAAGGCATTCTCTCTTTTTCTATTGCTTTAAGGATTATAAAGTTATAATTAGAGAGAAGAATTAACCAGAAAAATTCATGGCAACTTGGGCATGTGTTTTTACTGTTGTGGTTGGTTGATATATGTTTCCTTTAGAATAGTAATGATTATTGGGTAGATATAAGCCAATCATATTTTTCCCCTATCAATGAGTTCCATTGTTGATATAGGTTCTATCAATTTTTGTCTTTATAAAAAAAGGAAGAAAAGAGAAAAGAAAAGAAAAAAGAGAATAAAAGAAAAGAAGTTATCATGAGGAAAATCATTTATTTTGTAAGTAATTCATGTTAATCCTTCCTGTTAAATTTATATTGAATGGGTGACTTAATTATGATGTAAATAAGGGAGAATTTATTGTGAAGGGTCACTCCTTACAATTATGATGGATAGTTCATCATCAAGTTTATAAGTGATTTCTTCTAATTCTTTATACTTCAAATGTTCTGTGGCGTAAAGGCTTGAATCTAAGCTTTGGAACATATTTTTTTGCATCCATCATAGTTTATAGTACCCAGTTTTGATTGCATGTAAATTTTTACACTTGATACTCAGTTGAGTGTTCTTCATACTTCACTAATTTTGATAGATTTTGAACTACATAAACCAAATATTTCTCTCCTTAACCTTTGACCACATCATTACCTTTAAACGTCCTTTGATTTATGTTATATATGTGAATTTTTAGTAGTGCAGAACTAAAAAGATATGCAAACTTGAGGAATGTCTTAATCATAAATGGTATGGTTATAAATGGTGTTTGATTGTACCTATAGATTGATCTTATTTTTAAGCACAACTTATCAAAGTTTACCCCTAGATTGCTCAATTTATGAAGGGAATGGTTATTGGTTGATCATTAAGTAAAAAGATTGAATATTCATTGTTGACCTCCGAAATTTTTCGTTAAGTTAAGCATAATATTTTATGAAATAATCATGAAGCATTAAATGAAGGGTAAGGTTGACATTTTGCACTCATTAAAGGTATAAGTAGAAGAGGAAAATGTTATCTTCTTTATAAGATGAAGAAATCGTAAAATGAAGGGCTAGAAGAAGTGCAAAACGTAAAAGAGAAAAAAAAAGGTGAAGAAGGATTCGACCATTAGAGAAAAGGAAGAAGACAAAGCTTATGTTTCCTTTTTTCTTAGTTTTCAAAAGTGAATTTGAGATTATCAAGACGAGAAAATGAAAAAGGAAGAGAAGAGCTTCCATTTAAGTCAAAAATCTCTTTATTTAGTGAAGATTCAAGGTAAGAACATTTTTAATCCCTTAGAATTTGGAAGGAATTTTGATTCTTGAAGCTTAGGAAATACATGATTTTACGTATTCTAGAATCAATTTTTAGTAAATATGCTATTTGGATTCCCAATTTGTATTCCTATTGAATCAGATTTTTGCCAATGTTAAAGGAAATCAAGAGAGGCAAGAGGAGAAAGAGGAGGGGCATTTTTAAGCAAGGAATCTAGGTGGGTTACATGATTATAGTTTGAGTTAATGAGCCATGAGTATTTTCCTAATCAATAGATTTAAATGATTTCAATTGCTTTATAAATGTTGCATTTATTGCTTCTTAAACGATTTAAGTACTTGCTACACGTTTGGTACATGAATCTTGATGATGATTCAAGAAATGATGATGGAACTTGTATTTGAAATATATCATGCTTATGGAAATCATGGTTCTAAAATGTGCCTTTGTGTAATATGTTTACAAGTCATGAAATTCATGTTTGTGTTTGGGTTTGTGGTGTCCATCATGTTATGTCATGTGCACATTGACTATGTTAATGGCTTCTCCCACCTACCTGCTAGTGGCATAGAGCTCTATTACAGACTCCCTCATATTTATTAGAGCTTCGCAAGAACTCCCTCATGTATATGGTTTAGCTACAAGGCTTCTCCATCATGTTTATATAGACTACCCAAACCATTATGCTTACTTATGTTGCTTATAATTTGATTTGACAAGTTTGAGAAATACATGTTTTATGGTTTCAATGCAATTTACTATGGCATGAATATTTTCAATGGTTTTGCTTATTTCTCTGCTATAAACTTGTTTCCCATGAGCTTTTAGCTCACCCCCTTTCCTCCCCATGTACAAGTGACGAGTAAGAGATCGAGTGATCGAGAGTCAAGGCACCACTCCATGTCTGCATATTTTTGTATTTAAGTTAGTATATGAAAATTCAAGGCTTTAGTCGCATTTCAAGTATTACCCATTCATGTATATTTTGTATTATGAGTCCAACGATGCATTTGTGTCTTGAAATGCCCATTAAAGCTTTGTAAAACTCCATTCTTTTGAAGTTAACAAAATATATTTATGTTTTGCTTATGACTTTAGAAGCTTCTGCATTGCATTTTCAAGCATTCATAGAGGTAAAATTTGTGTTCTAACTTCATGGGAAAATTGTATTGATCTAGGCTGATTTAGACAAAGTTGTCTTCTTAACATTTGTAGTGTATCCTCTTAGCTTTCCAATGATATAAAATTTCTAATTTTTGGACATCAGAATTGAGAAATATGATTTTTACAAGTTAGTGACGCTAGATAAGGTGCGTGCTGGACAATTTATAGCCCTTTTCTAACTTGATCCAAGCAACCCTACAGAGTGATGCGCTCATGTTTGACTTATGAGTTAGACTTCGGAAAAGGGGTCTAACATTCAATTCTTTCCATGGTTTTAAAAGTTATTCATCGTTTCTTATGATTTTATACTCTTAGGAAATATGGCTAGCATGAAGTATTTTTATTTTCATTTTTATCATTAGTTTTGCCTGAGGACAATCAAAAGCTAATTGTGGGGGAATTTGATAAGTTCTTGATTAATTGTATATCTATTCCCTAATTCTTAGTGATTAATGTTATGTTGCACCTAAGATACTTATTTAGGTTCATTTTTTGGTTTAGGTATAAATTGGAGGAATAAGAACCGAAATGAGCTAAATCTACATCCTTGGTTTCATTCTATTAATGTTTGATCTTATTTGCCTTCGTAGAGAAAAAAGAGACGAGTTAAGGTAAAGATGAGATAAAAAATAGAAGAATTATAGCCATTGTTGTGTCTAGTTTCTATTGCTTTTAATTGCCTTCATCCTTATGTTTTGATCCAAATGTGAGATAAATTTTATGGAAATGGTGTGAATATTGCATGAATGTTAATTAGATTATTTTGTGAATTTTGCATGAAGGTTGAAGGGAAAGTTGACGTAAATTTGCATGAAAGGAAAAGGAAAAAACAAAGAAAGGTGGTGACTTGTCACCATTGTGACAAGCTTTGTAATATCTAGTTTTTGAAACATGCTTAGGATTAGAACCCTAGATCATTATGAATGAGTAATAGCATTGAAAGAATTTCATTTACATGCATATCATTAACATAAACACCTGAATTATAAGTTGTATACGTTACAAAGATAGCATATGCACTCAATGACATATTCCGGGGTATGAAAGATTTAAAATGAACATGATGTAAATTGTGAATTGTTGTGTCTTGAAACTTGATCTGATTGGATTCTAATTAGTAATTTGGAATTAATTGTTATTAATTGGGAGATTATTGAATTAATACTTACATTTGGAATAGAAGAAATGCCAAGTGGTAAGATAAATTGATACATGAAAATTAGGATGACAAAGTCTATAATTGAGTGACATTTGACATAGTTAAATATGTGACAAATGGACTAGTAATTAATTGCCAAATAAACCAATTATGGAGGGAAAAGTGGATTAGTAACTAGGAGACATATGGACTAATTAATAGGAGATTAATGGCAACATTTTATGAGGATACATGGCTTACATGCCAAATGAGACATGTTTAGGTAACTTAAAGACACCTAGCATATTGATGAAGCAAGATTCTACAATAGAGTTTTTGCTGCTTTTTTTTTATTTCCTTCACCGAAATTGCATCCATCTTCTCTCTATACTTTGATTGAACCCTAGCTAAATTGTTACACAAAATTCACATTTTAATCCTTCACAAAATAGCTAAGAAACCAACCTATTGTTACCTTCATCTTGCTGCTGAAACTAGCTCATTTTCACCTTATGGTTATGTTAATCTTCCTTGTGTAGTATATTTTGGAATTTTGAGTTAAGTTGGAAGCCTAATAAGTAAGTAACAATCTGATATTTGTGGCATGATTAATAGTATGATAATGATGCTTGAACTGGAATGAAATGAATATGGTGTTAGTGATGATATGTGTTGGAATATGTTAGATAAAATTGGATGTTTTTTGGTTGTTCTTGGTGTGTGAAAACTGTGGGTAATAGGTTGATTTAAGGATGAGTTAGATCTGGATTTGAAGTATAATGAAGGTGAATGTAAGCTAAAAGAAGATGTAAATATAGTGTTTTTGAATTGAGAAAGAACTAGGACTATATGTATGATAATGTATGATAGTTTCTAGTTTGATTTACGATGCATGGAAGACCATGATTTGTAAGTTACCAAATGAATGACTTTGAGTTGGAATTGGATTATAATTTAGATCTATATTGGGTTGCAAAAATGAACATAAATTTTGGAAAATTTAGAGTGTTAATGATGTTTCTATTTATGTGAAATTCGTGGAAAAATGAAGGAAGAAAGACAACGTGTGATCATGGCCTTTAGTGCATGATCGTGGCCTATTGCACAAGCCTCTATCACGATTATGGCCTATTGGACAAGCCTCTGTCACGATCGTGGGAAGGTTCACCATGATTGTGGGCTAGCATAAAGAGTGAAATGATGTCTTTTAAGTGATGTTTGAAACAACTAATGTTAAGGTACTTTATTATGGTACATATGGACTTGATTGAGGCTTAAAATGAATCTAATTTGATGTTGAATAAGTTGGTTGAATGTTTGATAAGTTGAAGTTGTTAAATGATGTTATAACTTAAGGAAGAGAATGTTTGATAACAATGTATTTAAGTTTGAAATGAAGGAGTGCTAAAAGAATGAAGATGTTCTTATGATATATGATTGGTTAAGAAATGAGAATAAGGACACATATTCGAGAATCTCATTAAGCATGCATTACACATAACACATACACATATGTATATGATTGAATACTTAGGTTTTTGAGAAATTTATTAATGTGTAAATGTGTGTATTTTTGCATGGTTTAGAAGTGTAAACAGAATGAAAACATCCAGACATTATCAAGATGTCAAGGCAATAGTGATTTGGAGTGTATTGTGAGTCAACCTAGATGATTCTCACTAGGATTGATCTATTTATGTTTAAATTTAGTTATTGAATTGTGATTGATATGATTGATAATTCCAGAAAATAATAGTCCGAGGAGTTTTATAATTGTGAATGCATTGGGAGTGTTTTAATTGTATGTGAATATGAAAGAAATATGTGTTCTCAACAAAAAAATTGTTGAATGCCGAACTTATGTCCGATGAATATGAAAAGTGACTGTGTCTAAAATGAATGAAAGCTATTGAAAGTGTGATATATGAATTCATGCATTTCATTACATAATATGTGTAACACCGGACTCTCTCACCCCTTTTGTATTGTCTGTACTTGGAGATACTACTGTATATTAATATATATATATATATATGGTTATATATGAGTTCAAAAATGTATTTGAATCTTTTCGATAGATATTCTAGTGATATACAATGTTATATGCCCTTACATGAACTTAGAGTTCATCGGTATGCGAAATCTTAGAGATTTCTAACATATAAGCATCTTAATGTGTAAAATCGAGTCCATTGGATGGATATGGCCATGGTGGCCAAGTTAAATGTATTCTAATGCCTTAGAGGTGATTAAACATGATTTATAGACTTATTGGACACTTAGAAAGCTTAATTGGAAAAGTTCATATACATAAGGGATTTAAAAGTAATTTTTCAATTCTTGGCGAACCAATATGTAATTTTGTAAAGTTAAAGGGCTTAATTATAAATTTCAAAAGTTTGGGGATCAAAATGAAAATAAAAGTTTTGGCCATTCTCAAATCTTAGGCTTAATTGCAAATTTAGGAAAAGTTTAAAAGGTATAATGGTAATTTCACATAAGCCAAAAAGGTAAATTCACCATGTTTGGTCAAAGAAGAGTCAATATTTTAAACCTTTCTTCCTTGTGTGTCGCCGTGCACCACCCCTCCCCCTATTTAACATTAAAACACTTTGTCTTAATTAAAATAAATAAGAAGAAAGGAGAAGAAGAACACTTTCGACCATCACCCAATTTCCACCGTTTCTTTTGATTCTCCAACCGAAACCAGGATATTCTAAGTTAATTTAGGATCAAGGAACTCAAATCTATATTAGATTTGAGAAATTCTCAAGAATTTTAAGATATCACCAAAGGAAAGTTTAGGTAAATTTTGTTTCATCTCTCTCTACATTATGATTTTGAGTTTGGTGTTAAAATATATTGTTCTCCATGCTTGAATATACATGAAAAATGGTTTAGATGAATGAAATGAGTCATAGAAAAGTCTCCTTAAGCCAAAACTAAGATACCCTCTCTTTGGTGAAAGTTTTTAAACTTTTGAATATCTTTTGAAATTGATGGTTTAAATGAAGGGAATTTGATTTAATGGAGTGCTGAAATGTGTTGTTGTTTGGAAGTGGTTGTTATATAACAAGATAAGAGCATGAATTACTATGATAAAGTCTTGAAAATATGACTTGAAAGTCATGCACATTAGGTGTTTGATAAAATGCCTAAGTGAACTTGACCTAGGATTTAAGGATTGTAATGGTGTGCATTGGAAAGAGGTATTCATGTTTACTTAGAGTAAACTTGAATTTTTGCATAGATTGATGAGTAGTGACCTAATGTGCTTGGATAAAAATGTGCTTAATTATACTTTGAAATGTGTAAGTATTGGACCAAAGACAGTAAATGCCTTGGAAAATGCAAAAGAAAGCGTATGCGAATAATAAGGGAAGTAATCATGTGAGAAGCTTAATGGTCAAATCCTATAGCTTAAAAATAGTGATATTGTATTTTATACAATTATGTGATGGTATATAAGTATGAAATACATGTTTGAGTAATAAATATATACATTGTATATTGTATGTATAAAGGATCAAAAGCTATGGATTAAGGAGCTTATACCGAGGATTGTTGAAGTCAAAGGAGTGTACACCTTCTTTTGAGGTGAGTTGGGGAAAACATCTCTCAAATGGGACTAGGACAACCCAAGACATGCATAATGACTTGTATGTGAATTTTAAACCTAGGTAATGCATAGTAGAATTGAATCTCAAACAGAAGCTACTATACTTATATATTTAATCAATGAAATTATTTTGAATAACTCTTTGCACTTAGAGTGAAACTGATGTTTCTATTTTGTATTTTGAGGAATGATATTGTTTTCAACAAACCTGCACTTGAAGTGCAAAGGACAATGTTTTATTTTTTGAAATTACATTTTTGAATAACTTTGCAGTTGGAGTGCAAAAGACGACTTTCACTGTATGAAATAATGTTTTGGAACTCACATATGCATAACTGAGTCATGTATGCTGCATGTATGTGTTCTCTTTTAGCTTAAAGCTATGGTAAGGTTCCATTTTATCGGTTGGACCAATAAATAAAGACATAGAACAATACTTGATTTTAAGTACTAAATATTTGTATAAGATTTTTTGTAATTGGTGAGATTACGATTGGCCATTCTTGTGCTAGGCATAATAGATTTAGCGACCCGCGTACCCTTTAACACTGATACATAAAAGTCAATTCCTAGTAACAAAACCTTTCCACAGGACTTGCGGGTGATTGCACACTTAGAGGTTTGGTCACTAACGAGGTCATCACCTAGGGTTATGGCACTCTCGTCAACTATTGTCTGGACTCACCACAGATAAAAGTCAAGCCAACATAGGGAATCAGTTGGTGTGCACACTAGTTTGACCAACTAGTGGCAACACATATAACTATTTTGACCTATTATAAGATTTAACTTCCTGACAAGATTTGATTTTACGTGTGATGCTTTTCTGCTCTTGTGTACTGGAACTAGAACCTATGTTCACTGAATGAGTGATTAATAGGCTAGGCCTATATGGTTCCTAACCAGTATGGGATAAGTCATAGACTAGGTCTATGTGTTTCTATGTAATATATCTTCACTTCATAGGTGGTTATATGCATCTTAGATGCGTAAAACCACCCTTAGGTTATTTACCGTTTTGGTGTGTATCGGGTTCTGTTTGTTATATTTTTTCCTGCTCATCGAGTACATAGTGTATTCACCCCCTCTAGTTTCCAACCATGAAGGTTAATTTGGTGAACTTGAAGCTCTGAGTGGTTCGTGTGATCTTTTGATATTTTCGGGGCATTACTGCTCATGTGTCGCCTCTGTTTTGTAATTTTGATGTATAGTGGCTTATGATTATGTTTATATGCATTATAATTTTGCAAATTAGCTCTTAACTATCTTATGGTTTGTAAATGACCTTATGTATGATCCTTTTGTATTGTCATTGAGATTGCTCTTGAGTAGACTTAAAAGTCCAGTAGTTGCGGCAGAGTTTTAATGTGAATATAGAAATGCGTTTAAAACTGATTTATAGGTGTTTTAATTTAGTTTTGGGATTTTCAAAATACAGCCATTGTGCTGTCTAAATATTTTAAAGATATTTAGATAGCCTTGTATAGTTGGGTTAAAGGTATCGTGAGTATCCCTAGGCCAGATATGCGGTATTTATCATGTGCCCAATATGGTTCCAGGTCGTGACAATATGCATGATCAAAAAAAGGCGCTATGACTGGAGTGGTCAGTTTAAAAGAACTTAAAGCTCAGATATGTGCATAAAAAGCCTCAGGCTCAGTGATTAATGAGCCCGGTATCTATAATGGGTACAGGACAAAATATGGAATGAGCTTGATATCCATAAAGATGTGGGACAGTAATTAGGCACTCAGTTACAACAAAATAAAAACGAAAGTGGAGTCTCATATGCATTTACATTTTCAAATACATGTTTGTGAAAACATTTCTGAATTGTGATGATATTGTGATATGTCATATTTGTGTAAGTTTGATAGTATGATTCTGAAAAGTTCATATGTAATGTGTGCAATTCATGATGAATTGTTGAGATGAGGAATATGTATTTGAAATGTTTGTTGTTCTGAATAAGTGAGAACATTAATGATGATTCACTCACTGAGTTTGCAAAACTCATCAAAATTGTGACGTAGCTTTTTAGGTACAAGAGAGGAGACCTAGTTCCTAAGACACTTTAGAAGAACATTTTAGAATTTAGAAATGGCTCAAAGGTCTGGTCAGCTGACATCTGAAGAGTTGTAAATTGTGTTTATGTAGTTTCCCTTTTCATGTAGATTTTTGTAAGATGAGTAGTAAACTCGCCAATACTTTTGATGATGTAAATGTTTGCTTAATGAAATGTTCTGCTATAGTGTAAATTATGTTAGTAAATGAAATAGGAAAAGTTTACCTTTTCAATGTTTCGAAAGTGTATGATGCCATATTAGGTTATTATGATTGCTTTAACATGCCATTGTCATAGGTTATATTCTTGAAAGTCCTTTGGATGTTTAGGACTATACACTATGGTAGTGGGCTAATGCAGTAAGTTTGAGAGGGACAGGAGACCATCGCCTTCACACTCACCCAATCCTTATTTGCTTATTCTATTCATCTATTGCTCTGTTTCTTATTTATTTACTGAACTTATTACTTTCTTAGCTTAACTGACTATTACTTTGTTATCTTTTCATAGTTCATTTAGTATTCAATGTTTGATTGCATTAATACTTCTGTTGACAGTAACATGGGATTGAAGTGTATGGAGATGATGAACTTTGTTTATGCTATGATGGATTGATCTCTTTTTCTTGAGAATTAATATATCTATTTTAATCAACTAGGCACAATTGAGTTACGATTTTGTTATCTTACTTATTGCTATGGTTTCTGAGCTAAATGGATGTAATGACATGACCAAACCTTGCATCATTTTGGTATTAAAAAAAGGATCAAGAGGAAAAGTTTAGTATGGAACGAAAAATTATGGATGTTTAGGTTAAGAATTACAAATATATTAATTTAAGTGGTAATTAGTAGTAGATTTCCATAATTAAATCGGATTATAACTTGTTAAATATGAAAATTAGATTAGTTCATTATAAGAGTTGATTTGGAACCCAACTATTAATTTTAGTAAGACAACTATCCAATCATTTCCTTTAATCATGCATAGGAGATTAAATTAGTGAAATTAATTCTCAATAGTCTTCCACTTAGATTAATCTATTCTTTTTGCTTCTAGTTAATTTCGTTTACTTTTCAGTTTAATTTTATGATTTCCTTTAAATTATTTATTCAACAAATTAGGATAGAGTGTTTAAGATTGCTTTTATTTTTAATTTTGTTCAAGATTAATTTGAGTGGACCAATTTCACCTCTGTGGGAGACGACCTTGGGTAATCATTAAAACTACCTTGTATAATTGCGAGTAGGATAGCCTAGATAATTTTAGAACTTTTTTAGCATAACAAGTTTTTGGCGGCATTACCAGGGAGGTGTTTGGCGCTTTATACTTTGAAATAATTTTTATGCTTTTATTTGCTTAAGTGATTTTAATTGTTTGTGTTTTTTCAAACATGCATGTTTTATTTTGTTATTTTGCAGTGTTTTCCATAGTTAGTTTGTACTCGGTAGGAGAACTTTAGGAAGTGAATTCACTTAGTTTATACTAGGAAGGAGATCTTTAGATAGTGGACCCATCCCTTTTATTGATAACATACATCGAAGACCAAGGCCTCAAAGGGACTCTGAAGACTATCACGAGGAGCCCAAGCATAAAGATCAAGTGAATAACCGTAAGATGGGTGAAAGGCAGTTGGTGATGAAGGAGTATGCCAAACTAGTGATCGGTACTGCAACGTTGTGTATACATTTAGGAGAGGCAGCTAGAAATTACAAATTGAAGAAAATCCATTACAACATGTTGCCATCTTTTTATGCTTTAAATTTCCTTCGAGAATTCTATACCACTCTCCAAACATTCCGTTTGGATGGCCTAAATGAGGATTAAATTAGGATGAGATGCTTTCTATACACATTGAAGGATTAGGCCAAAGCATGGCTAATGACCCTTCCACCCAATTCATTGACTACATGGGAAGAGGTGTACAAAAAATTCATAGGAAAATTCTATTCCCATCAAAATACATATAAGTTGTGCACCAAGATAGCCACCTTCACTCAGATGGAGGGAGAGCCACTCCACGAGGCAAAGGAACACTTTAAGCTCTTGTTCATACAATGTCCATACCATCATTTTCTGCTTCACATGCTAAACCAATTATTTTATGATGAGTTGACTCAGTAGTGCTAGTACACGGTGGACAATGCAACAGGAGGAGTTATAGGAGAGAGGACGACTGAAGAAACGTATGAAATCTTTGAAATGTTAGGGGCTAATTGATAGTTGTGATTTGCATTGTGTTTTAGGGTGTAATTTGTTAGGCATTTAGTGTGAATTTGAGTGTTGAGTATGTATTTATGGTTTAATAGTGTTAGTTTATATGTTTAAGTGGTTTTTATAGGTTAGTATCAGTCTTTGAGCTTAATTGTTATATTTTTGAGGTACCTTGATGTGCATGTTAGTGTTTCAGGGTAAACGGTGAAGAACAGAGAAGTTACGAAGAGTTTCGGGCCAAAAATATAGCCCATGATCGTGGCACAACAGGCCATGATTGTGACAGAGAGGGACGAGCCAAGGTAGTAAGGCCACGATCGTGCACTTTAGGTCATGATCGTGAGAGGGTTCTGCACTGGTCATGATCGTGGCAGACAGGGCCATAATCGTGGCCTGGTTGAGCTGAAGTAAAAACTCGAGTTTCATAAGATGTTTCTGACCATTTTGACCCTGACTTAAATCTTTTTTAATAGTATTTCTATTTTTATTTCAATTTTAAGGACATATAAAATTGGGATGATTATTGAAATTAACTGTTGTCAAGTGTTGATTCATATCTAAAGTCACCTTCGGGTTTTTAGTCCTTGAGATTAATAAAGCTTGGTTGATTGTGTTTTTGTTGATTTAATTGTGATTCAATATCTGTTCGTAATAATTAGGCAATAAACTAAGTGGGTGAGCTGAGTGAAAATAATCAAATTAGGCTAACGAGAGTCAGGTAATTTGATAGGTAGAGAATTGAATCAAACTGGTAGAGTTAACTTAGGTTTTGGGTCAATTGTGAATCGAGAGATCACAATTCCATAATTTAAATTAGGGATTATCAATTAGGGTTAAGGATTACAACTCGAGAGAGAGTAATATACCTTAGGACTGTCTAAACCCATTAATTCGATAATTGCATAATCAGTTAGATTTTTATGAATTTTAGAATAAAAATCCCCTTTCTCTCATTTGGTAATTTCTAAATGGATTTTTGGATTGGGTTGTGTGATTTGTTACTTGTTTAAATTTCTGCAATTTAATTCTTCAAATTAATTGTTTGATTGATTTATTTTCAAAATTAGTTTATTTATTTTGAATTATTGTATTTAGTGCAACCGTAGATTTTAGGACTAGTCTTCCCTCCTCGTGGGATTAATACCTTAGGTACTTTGTGAATGACCCGTGCACTTGCGAAAATTACCAAGGTTATAAATATTAAAACTAGCGTACGTAACCTCGCATTCAAGTTTTTAACGTCGTTGTCAGGGAGGCAATTTAATTCTATAGTTTAGGTGTTAGATTAGTTTTAGTTTTTGATTTCGTTCTTTTGTTTATTTTGCAATTCGTGCTCTTGTATGAACATAAGAGTCACAAGAGGTTCGAGTCATACAGTGGAGATGTTAGATTTAGACATCACACAATTAGAACGAACTCTTAGGAAAGCTCGGCAAGAGGAAGAAAAAAAGTTAGGAAAATCATTAATGGCCTAAGAGTTTAAGAGAAATATGGATCAGGAAGCAACTCAAGGACGACAGTAGAGGACCCTTATAGACTTTATGAGGCCATGGTTCAACCTATCGAACCAAGTGTAGCTAGGCCGCTTGTTCAAGCGGCCTCATTCAAGATTAAGCCAACGCTCCTAAACAAGTTTTAGCAGAATGTACAATTTTACAGATTAGCGAATGAGGATCCAAATGTGCATATCATGAACTTTCTCGAGATCTGTGATGCTGTTCGGTACCATCAGATGTTAGAATTAGGCTGTTTCCTTTCACACATAGAGATAAAGTGAAGGCTTGGTATCATTCACTTAGCCCAGCTAATATCACATCATGGGATTAGCTTACGTGTGCGTACTTAAATAAGTACTTCCCGTTGACTAAGGCAACGAAGATTATAAAGGAAATCACTAATTTCCAACAAGGTGATGGGGAATCAATCTATGAAGCGTAGGAAAGATATAAAGACCTACAAAGGAAATGCCTACACCATAACCTACCTAAGAAATTCCTTTTGTAAACCTTTGACAATGGAGTTAACCCACCAACGAGAGGCACATAGGCGTAACATCAGGAGGATCCTTAATGTAGAAAATTATCGATGAAGCAGAGGAGCTAATTGAGGAGATGACAAGCAATAATTGTTTATGGATAAGTGACTGAGGAAGACAACCTGCTTCTTTTAGGGAGCATAAGGGAATTGTCACGGTTGATCAGATGACGAAGATGCAAGCAAAGATTGACAATTTGACGCGACAACTAAATAGCATAAAGGCATCATCCTCAACTTAGGTAAAGGTTGCATAATTGAAATGTGAGCTTTATGGACAATTAAACCATGACACCGTAGAGTGTTATTTAATGAAAGAAGACAATCAAGAGTAAGTGAACTACATGGGGGCACAATATGGTCGAGGAGGAGGCAGTAATGATCCTGATTCTAACATCTACAACCCCGATGGAAGAATTGCCCAAACTTCTCCTGGTGGAACAACACTGGCAGACAATTCAAGTTTCAGGGACAATCAGGCTTCTAGTAAGATAAAACAAGCTTAATGGAGTCAAACTTGAACAGAATTTTGAATAAGATTGGAGGCATGGAGGAAGAACATAGGATGCTTGATAGCAAATTCGAGCAAGTTACGAAGAACCACACCTCATGTATACACAATCTAGAAGTCCAAGTAGGGCAACTAGCGAAGGCAATGTCAACTCGGAATGCTGGAATTCTTCTAAGCAACACCGAGTCCAATATGAAAGAACGTATCTTAGCTATCAATAAGACCCAGGATGAGGAACCGGAGAAGGTGAACGATGAAAAAGAAGGTCAACTGATTAAAGAAGACCCTTCGAGTGAGCCTATGATTGAGTCACTTAACGCAACTCGACTTATATTTCTATTCCCTGTTGTCCAACAACGAGAGTTATATGAAAAGACAGAAGTAGAAAAATTACAGGAGATTGAGCAAAATAAGGCCGAGGAAGTAACAGAACAAATATAGACAAAGCACAAATTACTGGAGTCCGTTAAGAAGAAGGTTAAAGAGCGACCACTAGAAGATGACCTCAACATAGCTACAAAGAAAGAGGACCCAGGGGACTTTTTCATCCCGTATAGTGTCAACAGGATCATCATAGACACGGCATTCGTAGATTTCGGCGGGAGCATAAATATAATGCCCTACACATATAGTTTGAAATTGGGGATAAGAGAGTTAGTGCCCACTAAGTTTGTGGTCAAGACGGCTGATAGGACAATGCATAAATTGTTCGGGATTATAAAGGATGTGCCGATAAAGGTGGATGAATATACCTTTCCCATATATTTTTTCATATTAGACATTAGTGAAGATTTGGACACCCCGATAGTTCTTGGAAGACCGTTCTTGGTCACCGCTCTTTCAATAATTGATGTTGATGGGGGTGAATTAACTCTTTGAATAGGAAAGAAGAAATTGGCTTTCAAGGTGGCGAGAAGAGAGTACGGTTCTCTTTCACCTCCAGTGAATACCAAAGAACCCGAACCTCTAGGAGAATGGGAAGATATAGAGATTCCTGGGAATGCTTTTAGTAAGAAGCACTCGCGAAAGAGAAGGCGAGGAAAAGAGAATTGCAAGGAAGGTGGAGACAACAACAGGGTAACTCAAGTTCAAACATTGAGATTAATGACAGCATTACCATCTCACCATTCATTCCGACCACCTTGAGCTTAAAAGAGCATCAAGCTATCCATATAAAAAGAAATGTTACATGGGAGGCAACCTATGGAAAAATACTTCTTTGATTAATTTGTTAGAATGTTTGAAATTCAGTAGTTAGGATTAGTTTTGTTTTTGAATAAAAATCGAAAAAGGAATTAGATTTCAGAATTACGTGGATGACGTGCAAGCATGAAAAGAGAAGTGAAAAAGGGCCACAAAAGAATCAAGTAGTGGAAGTGAAAAGATTGAAAAAGAACAAAAGAAGCAAATCAAGAAGTGGCGATACGCCACTGCAACTATGCATTAAAAGGGAGGACGAAAACTTTTAAAGAAAATTTTACCTTTTTACCCTTTTTACCACCTATATATTCAGTTCTAACTTCATTTTCACTTTTACTTTCACTTTCATGTTCACTTTATCCTCTAGAATTCAAACATCCAAACACTCTTACCTCTCACTAAAAATTTTAACCTTATGGTATTCTTCCAAATTCTTGCTAAGTATGTTGCGCATTAAATAATCAACCCAACGGGAACCATATGGACGACAACAAGTTGCGGGATAGGAGAGACAGAACCGAGCAGCAGACTTTGGCGTGCCTTTCCTAATCTACACCAAGGAGAAAGGTACTCATTTTTTATACCTTCATGTTAGACAAATTATAGTACCTAAATACTTTGATTTTGGCACACTTGATAGGCTAGAATTGCATAAGTGAGTAGAAAACCTAGCTGAGAGGATCTAGTGGGCTCAATTCATTTGATTTCAATTCCCTATTTATGAGGAGCTTACAATGGAATTTTTCACTTCCCTTACCTACAACCCTAGGAATCTAAAAGAAGCGTGATTTAGGTTAGGAGGATGAGCCTATGAATTAAATATTGAACTCATGTGTAAGATGTGTAGATTCCCTGAATCCTCCATCACCGATCATTATGAAGACTTTTGTCCTTCCCAATATTGAAATGAACTTACTGGAATTGAGCAATTTCATGCAAAGAATGCTCACAACAACACTATATGGTCCCATGAACACTTATTGCTGTAAAAATTTATGTGTCAGCTAGTTTTCATTTAAAGCGAAACCACCAAGTGTTCTATTATGGAACTTTTTATATTATGGTGCATAGATCATAGTATTCTAGTCTGCACATCCATGCATGTGCTTAATGCCATTATTGCAACTCTGCATAAGAGGAGCAACAATCTAAGAATAGGGTATATAGTGTCTACTATTGTAGAACATTTTGGCATAGAACGGAGGGGGTTAATGGTCCATCCCCCTAACTTCCTACATCATCACCACTAATAGATGGCTGAAAACCTACATCATAATATGGAATTGAGGGAGATCAATGAGAAGACATATGTCAGGATCAGGGCAAGTCAGGCGAGTTCGAGCTCAGCACCACCTCGACAGGAAGAAGTAGCAAGTGAAGAATCCGAGGAAGAAGAGGAAGAAGAACAAGGTTGGAAGAAGGTTTTACATGCAATCACTGAGACTAACAGGACACTGGTAGAGATGGCGCGAACACAACAACGCCAACAGATCCATCGGTATTTCAAGTCTCCGGGCATTCAATTGCTGCCTTCGACACCATATATCATCACCTCTATCTCCTTAGGATTTATACCTAGCCCAATTTTTCTTTTTCAAATTAGCCTTCAGTTCTATTTTTTTATGTTATTTTATTTGTTTTCTGTCACTTTAATTTCTATTTTGTCTTTTCTTATCTTATGTGATGTGTACTTCCTTCTCACATTGAGGACAACGTGTTGTTCAAGTATGGGGAGGGATTTTGTGTTTTGCTTGTGTATGTGATTTTACATACTGTATGATAGTTATTAGGTTGCATTGTGCTAATTGTTTGAATGTGTCAATGGCTTAAATGAAGTGAAATTCATTTAACTTTAAATATAGTCTAGTAGGTTGTAAATGATCATTAGCTCAAAAAATTAGTAAATTAGGGTTCTTTGGATAAATATACAGCTTAATTAGGACTTAATGTAAATTTAGCACCCTATAGGCTGTCACATTCATTCATAATTTGAGGCCCTTTAACTTAAGTAGCTTAACTATTTTTTTTCATAAAAATGAATAGCTAAAAACAACAAAGTAGTTGAAAAAAATTGTTTATTTTGTTAATAAATCACTATTCCACTGACCTTTGGGTTATGAATAGAGCTAGTAGCCAGTTGAAAACATGATAATAGCTGAGTAACTAGATCGACATGCATCACAAATGTGTGCCTTCGTGTCAAAAGGCTATAATGACATTTTAACCAAACTATCTAATAAAAGGACTTAGCCGAGTAACTGGATCGACATTCATCACCAAAGTTTGCCTTCAAGTAAAAGACTAAGTCTGTGTTTAAAAAAAATATTTTTGTAATAAAAACCTACTGGACTTGTAATAAGCTTGAATTTTCATAAAAATGTACTTAGGAATAGATACAGAGTTTGAAGGACCAAAGAATTATTAATGTGTCTGCATAATTTAAAAGGGTAAATAAATTGACACTTAGATCTTAATTAATTTGTAAATTTAGTTCAAAGTCTTTACATATACATTTTTTAATGATTAGATATAACTTATCAGATTGTGTTCAAAATTAAATTTATTTCATGAAGCCGAAGCTATTGCCTTGTTTTTGCATTGTGTGTATTATGTGTTGTATGTTTTTGTGTTGTTTGCTTGAGGACAAGCAAACGTTTAAGTGTGAGGATGTTAATAGTTGTGATTTGCATTGTATTTTAGGGTGTAATTTGTTAGGTATTTAGTGTGAATTTGAGTGTTAAGTGTGTATTTATGGTTTAACTGTGTTAGTTTATGTGTTTAAGTGTTTTTTATAGGTTAGTATGAGTCTTTAAGCTTAATTGTTATATTTTTGAGGTAGCTTGATGTGTTTGTTAGTGTTTTAGGGTAAATAGTAAAGAACGGAGAAGTTGCAAGGAGTTTTGGGCTAGAAACATAGCCTACGAATACAAACATGACAAAGAGGGATGAGCTAGGGCAGGCAGGCCACGATCATGTACTTTGGGTCACAATTGTGACATAGGGGGTTAAGCGCTAGCCACGACCTACGTCGAGCTGAAGCAAAAACTTGACTTTCGCAAGATTTTTCGCACCGTTTCGACCCTGACTTAAACCTAGGGCATCCAAAATATAAACACATCATAAAGGGACATAACCAGCAACCTTAGGGATTCTAAAAGAAAAGCATTCATGACAGCCACATTTTGAAAAAAACTAGAGAGTTATCGAGAGATTGAGGGAGGAGACGAAGGAAGAGAGTCACAAAGACAAAGCTTAATGCGACGTACTTCCCTGAATAGGTGGTTTCCTACAGTCGCTACCTCCAAGAATCCATTCTGACAGTGTTTCTATTGTTATTTCAATTTTATGGATGTATAAAATTAGGATGATTATTGAAATTAACTATTATCGAGTGTTGATTCATGTTTAAACTCACTTTCGGTGTTTTGGTCCTTGAGATTGTTATTTCAATTTTATGGATGTATAAAATTGGGATGATTATTGAAATTAACTGTTATCGAGTGTTGATTCATGTTTAAACTCACTTTCGGGGTTTTGGTCCTTGAGATTAATAAAGCTTGGTTGATTGTGTTTTTATTGATTTAATTGTGATTCAATATCTATTCATAATAATTTGGAAATAAACTGATAGGGTGAGCCGAGTGAAAATAATCAAATTAAGCTAACTAGAGATAGGTAATTTGATAGGTAGAGAATTGAATCAAACTGGTATAATCATATAACGAGAGATCGAGCATAAGTTCCCGGTAGGTTATTAGACAATTATATAACTAACTAAGTTCTGGGTCAATTGTGAATCAAGAGATCACAATTCCATAATTTAAGTTAGGGATTATAAATTAGGGTTAAGGATTATAACTCGAGAGAGAGTAATCTACCCTATGACTGTCTAGACCCATTAATTCAATAATTGCATATTCAGTTAGATTTTTTATTAATTTCGGATTAAAAATCCCTTTTCTCTCACTTGGTAATTTCTAGGTTAATTTTTGGATTGGGTTGTGTGATTTGTTACTTGTTTAGGTTTCTATAATTTAATTCTTGAAATTAATTGTTCGATTGATTTATTTTCTACATTAGTTTATTTGTTTTAAATTATTGTCATTAGTACAACCTTAGATTTTAGGACTAGACTTCCCTCCTCGTGGCATCAATACCTTAGGTACTACGTGAACAACCCGTACGCTTGCGAAAATTACTAAGGTTATAAATATTAAAACTTGGCATACGTAACTTTGAGATCACTAATTCTTAACAAAAGAGCGTGAGAGGACGAAGAGCCGGAGTTTATGAAGTGAGATCGAATCAAGAATTGGCTATACAGTTAGCTAAGTTAATGAAGTATGCAACTACCCCAAAATGTTCCAAATTAAGAAGTGTGTGATATATGTGGAACTTATGGTCATGAAGTGAATGTTTGTACGTATTCTTATGAAACATTTGATTGGGAGGAATAAGTGAATGCACTTAACGGTTTTTAACGAAGGGAGCGAAATGATCCGTATTTAAACACCTACAATCCTAGCTAGAGAAGCCAACTTAATTTTTTATGAAAGACCAGCAATCCACCAATGCAACCCCAACAACAATACCAAAATTTTCATAAGCCAAATTATTACCAAGGGCAATCCTCAAATCAAAACCTACAGAGCAAGCCTTCTTTGGAGGAAAGCCTGAATGTGTTTATTCATGTAACATCTCAAAATTAGGAAATGAACAATAAGAGTTTTGAGTCTTTGGAGGCATTTGTGAAGAGGATTGAGATCTAAGTAGGGCAACTCGCTACTCAAATCCACAACAATCAAAAGGGAAAGTTGCCTAGTCAACCTGAGCAAGCCCAAGCTATCACTGTGCTAAAAAGTGGCAAAGTGATTGACAATCATGTGTGAATTTGCATCTGAGTTGTCTGATGCTGATTATTAAGAAAAGGAAAGCCTCACCCAATAAGAAGATGAGTGGAATGAGAAAAGCAATGGGAGAAACTCTTCTGGTCACATTTAAAAGGGTAAGCAACTTAAGCATGACACCAAGGAAAATGAAAGACAAAAACTATATAAGGTGATAGATCATTATCGACCACCAATTTCATATCCAAGATGCCTTAAGGAATAAAAGTAAAATAAGTAGTTTTCCTATCTATGTAACATACTTTCTAAGGTCAATATTAATCTACCTTGTTAGATGTGATTAGGAAAATTCTTACTTAGATGTTGGTTTCGAAAGTAGCAAGTGCAATTCTGCAGCAACATTTACTCCCCAAACTAAAAGATCCAGGACGTTTTATCATAAAATTATCAATGGGTAATCGTGATAAGGTTAAGGGTATGCTTGATCTTGGAGTGAGCATAAACCTTATGCCTCACTCTATTTATGAAAAATTGGATCTAAGAGAGTTAAGACCTACGAATATGTGTTTGCAATTAGCTAATAGGTCAATCTGTTATTCAAAAGGAATAATGGAGGAAGTGAAGAGGAAAGAAAAGGAGCACTCCATACTCCTAAAGAGGCCTTTTATGGCCACCACTAACACTTTGATCGATGTGAAGAATGGGAAATTGACAATGACCATTTTAGGAGAAATAGTAGAATTTTCAATCTTTAATGTTGAAACTATTCCTACTTCTACTATTCCTGAAGACTTTTCTTTTGTTAATCAAGTTAATGCTACAGATTTTTATTTTACCTTGCAGAAAGAAAAAGAAAAGATGTTGGACTTGGTTAAGGAGGGTGATGAATGCTGCCAATTGCTAGGGGATGCAACTAAGGAAGTATTTGGGAGATTATTAGAGACAGATTCAAATGAAAAGGTGGAAACAATAGAATCAATCACTTTGAGTGAGCCACCTTGAGTATGACTAATGAGGCATCTAGCTGCAAGACATTAAAGAAACAACCCATTTAATTTCTATTTGTTTTTTAATTATCTGTCTGTTGTTAATTTTCTTAGTGAACCTTAACTTAGTTTGTTTTATTTGTATGTGTAGGTCTACACTTTTGTCTCTATTATATGTTATTCCTCGTAGCTATCTCCACCCCTCAATTTAGTACTCCATGCTTATTACTAAGCTTCATATCGCATCGATACAACCACCACCCACACTTTCGTATTGTATTTCTATCCCTTTCTTTGTTTCCTATTAGTTTAATTTCTTTCAGTTTTAATGTTTGTCCTTGTTTATGTTATTTCTTTTGTCTTTTGTCTTAGACCCCTCTTTTACTTTTTGTATCACATTAGGAATAGTGTGATGTTCAAGTGGGGGTATTAACAAAAAATATCATTATTTGTGTATTATGTGTTTTTTTCCCATTTAATATTTGCCTGCTTAGACTGATTAACTTGGATTTTGGTTAAAAGGACATTAGCTTATTGTGATAAATGAATGACACTTTTCATTTGGTAAGAATTTGAGCTTTTTTGAACTATTAAACACTAAATTCAAGTATTCTTTGCTAAGAGTGTTCTTTCATGATTAAGGAACTCTAAAACTTGCTTGCAAATACTAGTCGAGATCATATAATCTCAAACGTTGAAATGATGAAGGCAATTAGGATTTTTCCCTTTTTGCTTAAAAAGCCACCATGATGTTACCTTTAGTGATGTTAAAGTAGTGCCCTAAAGGCAATCACCTTTAGCACTTTTGTACAAAATTCATTTTGATTAATAAAGTGAAAGGCATTTTTCATTAATTTGATATTCGTTAATATATGAATTGATATTGATCTTAAATCGAATTAATGAAGTCTATGATACAAAACATAGCATGAAGGAAATTATGATGAGATCATGATAATGAGATTACTATCACGTGTAATTATGTTAGTATCTAAATAATCCCTAGTCATATGATTAATAAGATAGGACATTATTAATCCAGACAAACTAGCACATGTTATACTCTTTGATTTGATCAAGCAGTAGATCTCACAAACTGTAAGCATTAGATGTTTAGAGTTAACATGTGGATGCTTACTAAGGATAGTAAGTATATCAGATGACGCTCTATAAGATTATCATATGGATGATCTATCGAATGTCAATGATTAATCTTATCATAGCAATGGTGCACATATCCTTATACTTGAGGTACTCAAGGATATCTTGTATAATAATCCTATTCTTTGATATTATTCCTTGTTACCTCATGATGAGGTTGCTCTTTGAGTGGTGATTGGGTACAGTTATTGGTATTCGAAGGTAATTAGGTAGCCAACAAAGGATTCACCACTCCTGATAGAAGGAGATGATACCCACGACCTCTTGTTGGGGTCATTACTCAGGAGTCTCTAGCCAGAATAGTTATGTGTGATGAAGAGAGTCTTCAATGACACATAAGAGTAATGGGATCCTAAGACAAGAACTAACATCACTTGGACTAGAAGTGACGTAGTCAGTCTAGTGGGAGTTGACACGTAGCCCATACTTTGAACCAAGTGGGGTATAGTATGGTGCAAGGACAAATTGCATGGTAACTGTCTATAGAAAGGTTCATAAGTTGGACAATTAACTATTAAAGAGTTCGTATGTTAATCCACTTATATTCCGGTAAATTGGCATCATGAAACCCTTCATGATTTGTTTAAATTAAGAGTTAATTCAAGTCCTAAAATAATCGGGAACCTAAGGGTCATACGAATAAAAGATCAGACGAAAAATATAGTTTGTATGGTCAAATTTAAGTAGGCCACAATCGTGGTCGAAGGCGAGCCCATTTTTTTAAGAAGGCCAAGATCATGTCTTATTGGCCACGATTATGACAGAGAGCACGAAATGGTACATAAGTGAGTTCTTCACTTATGTACAGAAGGTCTTACCACTTCTTACACACTCAAATGAGAGCATAAGGGCTCTAGAAGAGCTTTAAAGTGAGAAAGAGGTATCAAGAACCTTGTTCTTGTAATTTATGTAATTGTTGTATGAATCAAAGTGCATGCAATAAGATTTCTGATCTATCTTCCATCATTTTGAGCATCTACTAGAACTCATTTAGTTTGGTGCTCAAATCACCCTTATACATTGTTTCTTCATCTTCTTTGCATGTTCTTGGGTGATTAAGGAAGGGTTTGGTGTTTGCAACAACCCAAACAAGGAGAAGAAATGAGAAAGGAGGAGAAACAAAAGGTAAAAAGTTTAATATTTCATGTTCTTATATATAGGTCTATGCATGCATGTATGATTATGTTTTTCTGGTTTGTTATGGTCTTAGAATCTAGATTCTGACACTTCCACTGCATACGAATGCATGAAACCATGGAAAATCAAATAATGGTATCAGAGCAAGTTTATGCATGTAATAGATGATGTATTGAACATGTGCAAAGTGTTTGCCAGGTTATGACTGACATGCATGTTGATTTGAAATAATTCATGTAAAATGTAGAATTGTTTTTCTGATTTTCTTTCAGAGAAATTTTTGTAAGATGTTATATTATGTTTCTATAAATGAAATTACAATTGAATGTCATTTGCTATTTTATTTCGAATTAATATCCAGATTGTTCATATTTTGGTTTTTTGGAATTTCTGGAAAACTGAATGCATGTGTCGATTTTGAAAATTTCTTAATAATTCTAGAAAAATTATTTTTTTGATTTTCCTCCATAGCAATGTTTATAATGTGTAATTTTATGTTTCTATATAAGGAAAATTCAATTTAATGTCATTTACTATTTTATTACGAATTAATATCCAGACTATTCATATGTTGGTTTCTGGGAATTTCTGAAAAACTGAATGCATGTGTTGATTTTGAAAATTTTGTAATAATTATATAAATTTTTTTTTCTGATTTTCCTTCACAAAAATGTTTATAAGGGGTTATGTTATGTTTTTGTAAAAGGAAAATGCAATTGAATGTCATTTAATATCTTATTACGAATTTAATTTCATCCTTATGCATGTATAAGTTCTGGAAATTCTAGAAATGTGATGAACATGCATGCTTGTAAATTCCATATTAATTTTTCTAAAACTTGTTTTTATAAATTTTATGCATGCATATGCGAGATGGGATGTTGCCATATGTATAAGATGCATGACACTTGTTATTAAAGTGATTATCTTATGCAAGCATGATGTAATGTTTGGCTAGTGTTAGAAGTAACATGACAAGTGTCATGCACATGTGATGTGCTGAGTAACATGACAAGTGTCATACACATGTGATGTGCTGGCTTATTCCAAATTTTTAATAAATAAATCCTAGGAATTAGTTTCTAGAATTTTTTATTAGACACATTTAAAATGTGTATAAGACTCTAGAAATTTTCCAGAATTAATTGAATTTGATTCAATTAATAAATAAAGTCAAGGTCAACATTGGTCAACTTTTTGAAAGTTGGAGTTGACTTACTTAATGAATTATAATGTATGTCTTTCGGTTATGAGACCTAAATAAGGTTCTGATGTGATTAAAAATGTATTATTTGGATGACAATAACATGATTAATGCGTGTGCTTGAAATTAGGGTTCTGAAAATTTTCCAAACATCGAATTGGTTCCTTTAGTGTCTAGTAGGTTAACTTATTTATCTTGACGATTTTGGCCGTCAAGATAATTTTGGCGTGTGTCAAAATTGTTTAGATAAATTTGAGATGACCTAAGGATATTATAGATGACTAATTGATGTAAGGGAATTTTAGAAACCCTAGGGGATAAATTTATAATTAATCTAGGTAGAGAATAACATTTCTAGTGTGACTAGATAAAGGCATATAGACTAGGATTAAAGTGTTTAATCTGGACATCAAAATAATTAAATTTTAGGGTTTCTAATCGAATCATATTCATAATTCAGATTAGCTAAGACTAACACTAGCACTCGATTAGGTTTAAGACTTGAATCGAATCACGAACTTTAGATACATAGTCAAGTCACAACCTAAATTAAATCTCCTTTGTATGATACATGCATTAGATGCATTTTAAGGGTAGTTATAGACATAGGGTCAATTAAATTAAGTTGTCTATAATCTGAATGTATATCTGTGTATACATAATCAAGATTATCTAAGTATTGATGAGACCAAAGGACAAATCCCTTAACCAAATATTAAGACTTACGCCTTCCATTGATATGACAAGAACTAGAGTTCTTTTGGAGTTGTGTTATTGGGCAAACCCTAGCCTACTCTATACGAATATGTTCAAACCATGAAAATTATATTTTTAGATTAATAGGTTAGTCCCAATAGGAAGTGTTGATTTGTTGGGTAAACTCAAGGTCAATGTGGATAAAGGCGCAGTTGGGTAATATATATGGGTTGCATACAAATCAAGAGTTGATAACCTAATAAGTGTGCTAAATCAATAGTTGATGGCACAAGTTGATAGTTGGATAACTGAATGCAATTGGTATGAACGATACCTACCGATTGACCTAAGGTGACTTGATGGGCAAACCCAAGGTCATTCTTGGTGATATCAGATATCGACTCATTAAGAAAACTATAAGTTTTCTCAAATTCGTAGTGAGGGCTATGGATTTGAATTAGAATAATAGGACCTTTAATGCATGTGATTAAAGTCCTTATCAATATGCATTAATATATATTCTAACACTTTCTCTCATTCTTCTAGGTTGTTAAATCGCCACGATGTCTTCTATTATGAACATATGCTCCCTATTAGATTCTAACAAACTCACAGGACCTAACTTCTTGATTTGGCTACGGAATTTGAGAATTGTTCTCAAATTTGAAAAACTAGGATTTGTCCTACACTTCCCGATCCCCCTGCTGTCGATGCATCTAATGAAGATCAAAAAGCTTATAAGAAGCTACTGGATGATAATGAGTTGGCTAGCTGTATAATGCTACCCTCTATGTCATTAGAACTGCAAAAGTAGCATGAGATTATGGATGCTCATACCATAGTCTACCATATGAAGGAACTGTTTGATGAGCAAGCTCGGTCTGAAAGGTTTGAGACCTCGAGATTGCTTTTTTTTTCTAAGACGGTCGAGGGATCATCTCCAATGTAGTGTGTGTTGAAGATGAATGGATACATTGAGAGATTGGCCAGTTTAGGCTTCATACTGGATCATAAATTAAGTATAGACTTAATTCTAACTGGTTTGACCGGTAGTTATTCACAGTTTGTGCTTAACTATCGGACGAACCAAATATCCACAGCGATACCTGAGCTGATTAATTTGCTCAAAACAACTGAGCAGATTGTCAAGAAAGATAGTAAGTCTATGATGCTGGTGGACTCTACTTCTGGTTCTTGAAAGAAGAACCAAAAGAAGGAGTCTAAGAAGCCAAAGGGGATATGCTTCCATTGTAACAAGGAAGGACATTGGAAGAGGAACTTCAAATCTTATTTGGAGTCACTAAAGCAGAAGAAGGCATTAGATGCCCTACCATCTACTTCAGGTATGATATTTGTCATTGAGGTTAATACTATTTCTGATCATAACATTTAGGTATTAGATACCAGATGTGACTCACACATATATGATGATGTGCAGTAGACTACTCAAAAAGAGAGAGATAGACCTACGTGTGGGAAATGAAGCAAGAGTTGCTGTATTAGCCGTAGGGACAAATGTTTTGTATCTTCTTAGTGGGCTAGAGTTAGTTTTGGATAATTGCTATTATGTACCCACTGTGACTAAAAACATTGTATATGTTTCATGTCTTAATAAAGAGGGATTTTATTTAACTTTTTCAAGCAGTGGCTATTTAATTAAGTTGAATGAAATGTTGTATGGTACTGCTATATTGTGAAATGGAATTTACATATGAGATATGTCCAATACAATTTTAAATATCAATGATAATAAAAGACAAAAATGAGATAACTTAAAATCGTTTTACTTATGGCATTATCGACTTGGCCATATAAGTGAGAAACAAATGATTAAGCTACACAAGAATGGTAGCCTAGGGTCATTTGATTATGAACCATATGACATATGTGAATCTTGCTTGTTAGGCAAGACGACTAAATTACCTTTTAAAGGAAAAAGTGAACGAATGAATGGGTTATTAGACCTAATACATTATGATGTATGTAGTCCAATATCCATTCATGCCAGAGGTGGTTTTGTGTAATTCATTACTTTTATCGATGATTATTCACGACATGGGTATGTGTATCTAATGAGATACAAGTTTGAAGTGTTTGAAATGTTCAAACAATTTAGACATGAAGTAGATAAAAACTCAGTAGAAGTATTAAGACACTTTGATCAGATCAAGGTGGTGAATACTTAAACGAGAAATTTTTAACTTATCTCAGAGATAATGGGATAGTATCTCAGTGGACTCCACCTTACACACCATAACATAATGGTGTGGTTGAAAGGAGAAACTGAAACTTGTTAGACATAATAAGGTCGATGATGGACTTAGCAGATCTACCAAAATCCTTTTGGAGTTATACACTTGAGATTGCTATTTATATGACAAATAGAGTTCCTTCAAAGGCAGTTGAAGTCACCCCATATGAGATATAGACTAATAAAAGGCCCTATCTTTCTCATATGCAAGTTTGGGGTTGTTTGGCTTGTGTGAAGTTGATTCATTCAAACAAGCTTCAAGTGAAATCTGATAAATGTTTGTTTATAGGATATCCTAAGGAAACAATTGGATATCAGTTCTATAATGCTTTAAATCAAAAGGTGTTTGTCTCAAAGCATGCTTTCTTTTTAGAGAAGGAGTTGCTTCTAAGAGAAGAAAGTGGGAGCAAATTTAAACTTGATGAAGTTCATGATGCTCAAACAGACACAGATTAATTACTTGAACCCAAAATTGTTGTTCATAAAGATAAGACAATAGTTGAACCTTCTGACACACAAAATGTTCGTAGGTCAAGTAGGATACGCAATGTTCCAGAGAGATATAGATTTCTCGTAACTGAAAAAAATGACGTATTGCTCATAGAGGATGATGAGCCTACAACCTATGAAGAGGCTCTGAAGAGTTCAGAATCTAAAAAATGGCTCCAAGCCATGAAGTCCAAAATGGATTCCATGTTTGAAAACCAAGTATGGACTTTGGTTGAC
>JAOQML010028858.1:0-11289 GCA_027568935.1 Erythroxylum urbanii | reverse complement strand
TCGCGCTAGGTTGATTATTATAAGAAAGAGGTGGAGTTTGATACTCAGGGTAGAGTCTTGATTAAATTTATTGGTAATAGATCTTATACTTATGTATTTAGTAAACGACATTGTTTTCAATAACTTTTTGTACTTGAGTGAATCTGATGTTTTTATTTCGTATTTTGAGGAATGATATTGTTTTCAACAAACCTACACTTGAAGTGCAAAGGACAATGTTTTATTTTATGAAACTATATTTTTGAATAATTTTGCACTTGGAGTGCGAAAGATGACTTTCATTGTATGAAATAATGTTTTGTAACTTACATATGCATAACCAAGTCTTGTATGTGGCGTGTATGTGTTCTCTTTTGTCTTAGAGCAATGGTAAGGTTCCATTTTATCGATTGGACCTATAAATAAAGGTATAGTACTGTACTTGATTTTAGTACTTAATATTTGTATATGACCTTTTTGTAATTGGTTAGGTAACGATTAGCCAATCGTGTGCTAGACATAACAGATTAAGCGACCCTATACCCCTGACGCTGGTACATAAAAGTCAAGTCCTTGTAACGACACCATTCTACAGGACTTGTGAGTGATTGCACACTTAGAGGTCTGGTCACCAACGAGGTCATCAACTAAGGTCATGACGCTCTTGTCAATCATAGTATGGACTCACCATAGATGAAAGTCGAGCCAACACTAGGGTTTGGTGGGTGTGCACACTAGTTTGGCCGACTAGTGGCGACACACAAAACTATTTTGGCGTATTCTAAGATTTGACTTCCTGACGAGTTTTGATTTTACATGTGAAGCTTTTCTGCTCTTATGTACTGGAACTGGAACCTATGTTCACTGAAAGAGTGATTAATAGGCTAGGCCTATGTGGTTTCTAACCAGTATGGGATGAGTCATAAACTAGGTATATGTGTTTCTATGTCATGCATATTCACTTTATAAGTGGTTATATGCATGTTAGATGTGTAAAACCGTCCTTAGGTTATTTAGATCATTTTGGTGTGTTCCGGGTTCTGTTTATGATATATGTCTTTTTCCTGCTCATTGAGTACATAGTGTACTCACCCCCTTAGCTTTCCAACCATGCAGGTTAATTTGGTGAGATTGAAGCTCTGAGTGTTCGTGTAGTCTTTTGATATATTCGGGGCATTACTGTGCTTGGGTAGTCTCTATTTTGTACTTTTGTTGTATAGTGGCTCATGATTATGTTAATATGCTTTATAATTTTATAAATTAACTCTTGTCTGTCTTGTTATTTGTAAATGACTTAATGTATAAACACTTTGTACTGTTGTCGAGATTGCTCTTGAGTGGACTTCAAAGTCTAGAAGTTGTGGTAAAGTTTTAATGTAAATATAAAAGTGAGTTTGAAACTGATTTAAAGGTGTTTTTCATTTTGGGATTTTCAAATTACAGTCATTGCGCTGCCGAAATGTTTTTAAAGATGTCCAATTATCCTTGCATAGTCAAGTTAAGTGTACCGTGAGTATCTTTAGCCTGGGTATGCGGTGGTTGTCATGTGTCGGATGTGGTTTCGGGTCGTAACAATTAAATTGGTACCAGAGCAAGTTTTTTATGTTTTCAAAAGTGTTATTACTAGTTTCAAAAGATTCATGAGCCTTAGGAGTTAAGTCTGGGTGTCAACAGTCTTTGGTCGAGACGTTAGGTTTGGGATCGTTGAACGGTCAGATGATTTCAACCTCAGTGAGAGTACTTGTCAACATTCTTTAGGGTGTAAGGGACATCGCATAAGCTAGGCTTAGTCTGATCTGTTTTATTAAATAATGTCTTTTTCTTTGATTTTATAATGATAGCATGGTTGGACGAGGAAGGGGAAGTCGTCACAAGGATTGACCTTTGCAACCCAAGCTAAAGAAACACAGTACAGAAGCCGTTAGATCTCCCTTTCATTATAGTCACTTCTCTTAGAAAGCAAGTGGCTCATAATGAAGCATATATAGCCTGTGAGATAAAGGTCGGTGATGTTGTGTTAGAGGCAAATCTTATTCCCCTCGATCTCTAGGATTTCGAGATAATATTAGGGATTGACTAATTAAAGAGGCATCGCGCTAGGTTGATTATTATAAGAAAGAGGTGGAGTTTGATACTCAGGGTAGAGTCTTGATTAAATTTATTGGTAACCGACAGATGTTCCCGAGTTGTTTGATATTGGTTAGGGATGCCAAGTGATTGACATTTTGGTACAGATGATTGAACTTAGAGGTGTTCTTATTATATGTGAGTTCCCCAATGTCTTCCCAGAGGAGTTACCTGGATTGTCACCTGATCGGGAGTTTGATTTTGCGATTGACTTGGTCCTAAGGACAACACCGATATCTATACCGCCGTATCGTATGGTACTAGCATAATTGAAGAGCTGAAGATTTAATTACAAGAGTTATTAGACAAGGGCTTCATCAGACTAAGTCATTTACTGTAGGGAGCATCAATATTGTTTGTCAAGAAGAAGGATGGGACCCTCTACTTATGTGTTGATTATCGGCAGTTAAACGTGGTTACCATCAAAAATAAATATCCACTCCCCAGGATCGATGACTTGTTTGATCATTTGATAGGAGCTATAATATTCTCAAAAATAAATATGAGGTCTAGGTACCATCAGTTGAAGATTGTTGGAAGTGATGTGCACAAGACTACTTTCTGGATGAGGTATGGACACTATGAATTTTTCGTGATGCTGTTCAATTTGACAAATGCACTCATAACATTTATGAATCTCATGAATAGGATGTTCCATCCATATTTAGATCAATTTGTCATAGTCTTCATTGATGACCTTCTGATTTATTTTAAGGATAGGGAGGAGTATGTTAGACATCTCCGGATTGTGCTACAAATACTTTGCAAAAGACAGTTGTATGCGAAGTTTTCAAAATGTGAATTTTGAATGAAGGAGATAGGATTCCTTAGGCATGTGGTACTAGGAGAAGGTATTTTGGTCGACTAAAAAATATTAGAAGCTATACTTGAGTAGGGATAGCCCAAGAAGTCAGAAGTCCGCAATTTTCTGTGGTTAGCTGGTTATTATCGGAGATTTGTTGAGGATACTAAGCCCCTTTATCGAGGCTTATCCGAAAGGGGGTAAAATTTCAGTGAGATCACAAATGCGAGGCGAGTTTTCAGGAGCTAAAGAGGAGATTGACTTCTGCGCCAGTGCTTGCTCTACCTACCCAGGGGGTTGGGTATGAGGTGTTTAATGATTCCAATCCCCAGGGACTTGGTTATGTGCTTATGCAAGCCTAACGAGTGATCACATATGCTTCTAGACAGTTGAAGAAGCACGAGTTAAATTATCCTACTTATGATTTGGAGCTCGCAGCAGTGGTATTTGCACTCAAGATTTGGAGACACTATCTTTATGGAGAGACTTGCCGTATATACACCAACCACAAGAACCTGAAGTACCTAATGACACAGAAGGAGCTAAACCTCAAACAAAGGAGATGGTTGGAATTGATTAAGGATTATGACTGAGTGATTGACTATTAACCAGGAAAAGCAAATATGGTAGCTGATGCATTTAGTCGTAAGTCCTGTTCGGTAGTAACTATCAGGCAAAATCTTTATATGACTCATTTGATGAGTATACGGAGCCTAAGGGTTGCACTCTTAGTGACTGAGGATGAACTGCTAGCATGGTTTAAATTTCGGCCAACATTATTTGATGAGATTAGGAGATCACAGGTCGATGATTCCAAATTAAAGGTTATTCGAAAGAAATTACCATCCAATGAGGATGAGGGGTTCCGACTGAGAGAAGACAGATTGTTAGTCTTCAGAAACAGAGTTTGTGTATCGGATGAACAAGATCTCAGGTGAGCTATCTTGGAAGAAGCTCACAATTCGACTTATGCTATGCTTGCTGGTAGCACCGAGATTTATTGAACTCTTAGAGAGAGCTATTGGTGTCCAAGATAAAGAGAGAGATAGTGGAATTTGTGGCCAGATGCCTGTCAACAGATAAAGGCAGAGCATCAGAAGCCAGCGGGTATGTTACAGTCTTTGCCCATTCCAAAATGGAAATGGGATCACGTGACAATAGACTTTGTAGTTGGAATACCTCGTACATCGAAAGGTCACGATGTTATTTACGTTATAGTGGATAGATTGACGAAGTCTACTCATTTCTACCCATCCACATAACCTGCTCGTTGGAGAGGTTGGCAAAACTATATATTGATGAGATTGTAAAGCTGCACGGGATGCCAGTTTCTATAATACAGGATAAGGATATGAGATTCACCTCTCAATTTTGGTCAAAATTCGAGGAATATTTAGGGACTAAACTGAAGTTTAGTACTATTTTTCACCCCAGACTGATGGTTAGTCGGAGAGGACTATTCAGACACTGGAGAACATACTGAGAGCATGTTGATGGATTTCCAAGGGAGCTGGGACTAGCAGTTTCCTTTAATAGAATTTGCTTATAACAATAGTTATCAAACAAGTATTGGTATGCCATATGAATCACTTTACGAGAGAAAGTGCAGGACATACTACTCATAAAGTAAAGGTCATCTAGGAGAAAATGAAAGCCGCCGAGGATCATCAAAAGAGTTATATGGATAAGAGGCAACGACCATTAAAGTTTGAAATTGGTGATATGGTTTTCCTTCGGATATCACCATAGAAAGGTATAATTTGATTTCAGAGCCAAAGGAAGTTGAACCCTCGATATATTAAACCTTTCCGTATAGTGGAGCATGTCTAGAATGTGGCATATTGATTGGAATTGCCATCGGACTTGGATAGGTTCAATAATGTGTTCCTTGTCTCAATGCTTAAGAAGTATACCGGACTCATCTTATATTTTGGAGACACCTCTAGTGGAGCTAAGAGAGGACCTAAGTTTTGAGGTGAAACTAGTCCAGATTTTGGGTCGGTAGATAAAGAGGTTACAAAGGAAAGAAGTTCCCACGATCAAAGTTCTTTAGAAAAGCGGTAGAGTTGAGGAAATGACATGGGAGCCTGAGGATGCTATGAGACGTCAGTACCCCTATTTATTCTTATCCTCGACTTAGGAGTTTCAAGGACCAGACTCTTTTGAGGGGGAGGACTTATAATGCTGGACTCTTTGAGCCCTTTTGTATTGGTCTGTACTTAGAGATACTATTGTATATTTCTATATACATGGTTGTATATGAGTTCAAAAAATGTATTTGAATCCTTTCGGTATATATATGCCAATGATATATAATGTTATATGCCCTTACATGAACTTAGAGTTCACCGGTATGCAAAATCTTAGAAATTTCTGATATATAAGCTTCTAATTGTGTTAAATCAATTCCACTGGATCGATATGGCCATGGTGGTTGAATTAAATATGTTCTAATGCCTTAGAGGTGATCAGATATGATTTACAGACTTAATGGACATTTAGAAAGCTTAATTGGAAAAGTTAATGTACATAAGGACTTATTTACAACCTGTTAAAAGTTAAGGGACTTAAATGTAATTTTTCAATTCTTAGAGGACCAATATGTAATTTTATAAGATTAAGGGGCTTAATTATAATTTTCAAAAGTTTGAGGACCAAAATAAAAATAAAAGTTTTGGTCATTCTCAAATTTTGGGCTTAATTGCAAATTTAGGAAAAGTTTGAAGGGTATAATGGTAATTTCATATAAATTAAGGACAAAAAGGTAAATTCACCATGTTTGGTCAAAGAAGAGTCAATATTCTAGACCCTTCTTCCTTGTGTGCCGCCGTGCACCCCACCATTTAGCATTAAAACACTTTGTTTTAACTAAAAGAAAGGAGAAGAAAGGAGAAGAGAGGAGAAGAAGAACACTTTTGGCCGTCACCCAATTTCCACTATTTTTTTAAATTCTCCAATCCAAAACAAGGTGTTCTAAGTTAATTTGGGATCAAGGAACTCAAATATATCATTAGATTTGAGAAATTCTCAAAGGATTTTAAGATATCACCAAAGGAAGGTTTAGGTAAATTTTGTCTCATCTCTCTCTACATTATGATTTTGAGTTTAGTGTTAAGATATGTTGTTCTCCATCCTTGAATATGCATGAACCACAGTTTAGATGAATGAAATGAGTTATGGAGAAGCTTCCTTAAGCCAAAACTGAAATGCCCTATCTTTGGTGAAAGTTTGTGAAGTTTTGAATATCTTTTGAAATTGACGGTTTAAATGAACTCTATGATGTTGATTGTGCATATATAATGTGAATTGATGATGAAAAATGAGGAAGATGTACATTGATAGGAGGCTTTCAAGTTTATGCCTTTAGGTGTTTGATAAAATGCCTAAGTGAACTTGGCTTAGGATTTAAGGATTTTGATAGTGCGCATTGGAAAGAGATTTTCATGTTTACTTAAAGTAAACTTGAATTGTTGCTTAGATTGATGAGTATTGGCCTAATGTACTTTGATAAAAAATGTTCTCAATTTACTTAGAGTAAACTTGAATTGTTGCTTAGATTGATGAGTATTGGCCTAATGTGCTTCGACAAAAAAATGTTCTCAATTATGTTTTGAAATGTGTAAATATTGGATGAAGTCATTAAATGCCTTGGAAAATGCAAAATAAAGCTTATGTGAAAATAAGGGAAGTAACCATGTGAGAACCTTAATGGCTGAATCCTATAACTTAAAACAATAGTGATATTGTGTTTATACACTTATGTGATGGCGTATAAATTTGAGTTATATGTTTGAATAGTAAATACATACATTTGTGTGTACAAGGGCTCAGGAGCTGTTGATCAAAGAGCTCGTATAGGGGATTATTGAAGTCAAAGGAGTGTACACCTTCTTTTAAAGTGAGTTAGGGAAAACATATCTCCTAAATGAGATTAGGACATCCAAAGACATGCATGATGACTTGTATGTGACTTTGAACCTAAGTAATTCATAGTAGAATTGAATCTCAAATAGATGCTAGTATACTTATGTATTTAATAAATGACATTGTTTTGAATAACTCTTTGTACTTAGAGTGAAACTGATGCTTTTATCTCAAATTTTGAGGAATGATATTGTTTTCAACAAACCTACACTTGAAGTGTAAAAGACAATGTTTTATTTTCTGAAACAACATTTTTGAATAACTTTGCACTTGGAGTGCAAAAGATGACTTTCACTACATGAAATATTATTTTGAAACTTACATATGCATAACCGAGTCATGTATGTGGCGCGCATATGTTCTCTTTTGGCTTAGAGTCATGGTAAGTTAACATTTTATTGATTGGACCGATAAATAAAAGCATAGTACCTTACTTGATTTTAGTACTTAATATTTGTCTATTATATTTTTGTAATTAGTGAGGTGACGATTGGCCAATCGTGTGCTAGGCACAACAGATTAAGCGGCCCCTGTACACTTGATGTTGGTACATAAAAGTCAAGTCCTTGTAACGACACCATTCTACAGGACTTACGGGTCATTGCACACCTAGAGGTCTGGTCACCAACAAGGTCATCACCTAAAGTCATGACCCTTTTGTCGACCGTAGTCTGGACTTACCATAAATGAAAGTTGAGCCAACACTGGAATTCGGTAGGTGTGCACACTAGTTTGGCCGATTAGTGGCGACACACATAACTATTTTGGCCTACTCTAAGATTTGACTTCTTGACGAGTTTTGATTTTACATGTGATGTTTTTCTGCTTTTGTGTTCTGGAACTAGAACTGGAACCTATGTTCACTGAAAGAGTGATTAATAGGCTAGGCCGATGTGGTTCCTAACCAGTATGGGATGAGTCATAGACTAGGTCTATGTATTTCTATGTTATGCATATTCACTTTATAGGTGGTTATATGCACGTTAGATGTGTAAAATTGTCTTTAAGTTATTTAGACTAGTTTGGTGTGTATTGGGTTTTGTTTGCGATATATGTCTTTTTCCCGCTCACTAAGTACATAGTGTACTCAACCCCCCTACTTTCCAACCATGCAGGTTAATTTGGTGAGCTTGATCGTGCGATCTTTTGACATATTCGAGGCATTATTGTATATAGGTAGTCTCTATTTTGTACTTTTGTTATATAGTGGCTTATGACTATGTTGATACGCTTTATAATTTTGTAAATTAACTCTTGTCTGTCTTGCAGTATGTAAATGTCTTTATGTATGAACATTTTGTACTGTTATTGAGATTGCTCTTGAGTGGACTTCAAAGTCCAGAAGTTGTGGTAAAGATTTAATGTGAATATAGAAATGTGTTTGAAATTGATTTACAGGTGTTTTTCATTTTGAGATTTTCAAATTATAGTCGTTGTGCTGCAGAAATGGTTTTAAAGATGTCCAGTTAGCCTTGCATCGTCAGTTTAAGGGTACTATGAGTATCCTTAGCCTAGGTATGCGGCGGTTGTCATGTGCCTGCTATGGTTCCGGGTCATGACAACTCAAGTTATTTTCAAATCCTAATACCCATATAAAATATTTAATTATTGTAGAATATCGTTTAGATTATGTAATGACTAGCAACATTTCAAAGTTATATGATGGGCTGGTTTAGAATTGAGTAGTTTGAAAAAGGATATACAACCTTTGTAAGAATGGATTTTTAATGGAATGGTTTAAGAGGTAATGTAGGTATTTATAGATGATTTCTTAGTCTTTGGTGAATCTTATGATTAATGCCTATATAATTTTAAAAAGATATTAAAAAGATATAAGGAGACTAGTTTCATACTAAATTGTGAAAATTTCACCTTATGGCACAAGAGGGTATAATAATAGAACATAAAATTACACATCAAACAATTAAGGTGGATAAGGAAAAAGTTGAAAAAATTGAGAAACTATGACAACCTACATTGATCAAAACTGTAAAAGGCATTTTAGAATATATTGGATTATATTGATAGTTCATAAATGACTTCTACCTTCTCCAAAATAGTTCAAACCTTAATTGACTTACTTAATAAGGATGTATCCTTTAACTTTTCTACCTTTTGATCTTATATATGATGTAAGTGATTATAAAGTAAGAGCAATACTTAGACAATAAAAAGACAAACATTTTCAAACAATATACTATACTAACAAAATTTAATAGATAATTAGAAAATTTATGTTAGCACTAAGAAGAAGCTTATAGTTGTAGTATTTGTATTTAATAAATTCTATCGTATCTTATATTGTCTAAAGTTATTATATACATAGATCACACAACATTAAGGTATCTTCTTTATAAAAAATGATGTTAAACCTAGAGATGGATTTTATTATTGTAGGAGTTCAATTTGGAGATTAAGGAAAAAGTAAAGAATTTAGTATTTGATCACTATCGCATTTATAAAATCCAAATATGAGGAAGTTAGATAAAAAAGGTATAAATGAAAACTTCATTAACAATCAATTATACTTCACACAAAGTATTTGGTCCCTTTATTTGGCTTGTGATTATGCTTACTACTTAGCACTCAAAATTATCCTTAAGGATGTTTTATATTAATAAAAGAAGATTTTTTTATTTGAAATAGAGTAGACTCTTTTATTTATAATTTGTATAGATTAAGTAATAAGAAGATGCATACCGTAAGAAGAGATGGAGTCCATAATGTGACAATTTCATTCAAGAGAGGTAAAAGGTCATTTTATGGCCAACTAAACTATAATAAAGATTTTACGAGTAGGTTTTTATTAGTCAAGTGTACATAGAGATACTCACAGGTACATGAAATATTGTGATAAATGTTAAATAGTAGGTAATATCTCTTTAAAAATATGAAATTTTCTTATTAACATTTTATTTTATGAATTATTTAATATGTGGAGGCTTGCTTTCAAAGGTCCATTCCTAAGTTCATTCGAGAATAAATATATTCTAATGGTAGTAGATTATGTATTTAAATGGATAAAATCAATAAATATACCCACTAATGATTATAAAGTAGTTCTGAAATTTCTCATGAATATATTTACTAGATTTGGCGTACCTAGAGTGATAACTAGTGATAAGAGAACACACATTTGTAATATGAAATTTCAAAGATTAATACACAAATATGGTGTCATACACAAAACTACAACCCTATATCACCCTTGTACTAATGACTAAGTAAGTGTGTCTAATTATATGCTAAAGAGGATCCTAGAAAAGACGGTAGAGTATTTTATAAAGATTGATAACTAAAGATAGATAATTCTCTTCAAGAATATCAAAACATATATAAGATATCTATTAGAATCACACCATATAGGTTAATTTTCAAAAAAGCATGTCACCTACTAGTTGAGTTAGAGTATAAAGTATAATAGGCCATTACATTCTTAAATTTTTATTTGAAAAATTTAGGTCATAAAAGAATTATCTAATTGAATGAATTTTAGGATTTATGAATGTCCCATATAAAAATGTACGAATGTATAAGGAGTAAACAGAATGATGGCACAATCAATAGGTCTTAGTCAAGGAGCTTGCAAAGGGTGACAAATTCTCTTGTACACTTCTCACCCAAGGTTGTTTATAAAAACCTTAAATCTATATAGTATAGGTCTATTCACTATCATAAAGGTATTTTACCACAGGGTAATTGAGATTTCACACCTCAATAAAGTAACCTTTAAGGTTAATGGTCAAAGATTAAAAAGATAGGATGCAATATTGAGGAAACAAAGAAGAGTTTCATCCTCAATGATTTACCAAGTTAACAAAGGAAGTCCAGTTAAAAGATTCCGAGAAAAGCACTAGTTAAGAGACCACTTAAGAATTTTGTTAAATTTTAATTTTATTTGGAGTTTAAATTAGATTTTTCTTGATCAAATTTATTTCTACTAATAGTTTATTAGGTTTTTGTTTCTTTGTTGGACCCCGTTTCTGAAGTCCAACTCTTGCAGAAAATCATAAGACTTGAGCTATTTCCAATAGAGAACACCTTAATCATTTTCGGTTCATCTTCTTGCTCTGATACCATAAGGTGTCGGACCCTGTTTCAAAGCCCGGCGATCGCATTCGAATAACATACATTCATCAACTATACTTGCATTCAAAACTCCCCTTTCTAAGCTCAGCTCTGCTCTTCGAATAGTCGACAAATCCATTTATCCAACTGACTGGTCTGATTGTTAATAGTCGACTTGCAGCTAAATAGTCGACTTGTTCAATGCTCCATTTCAACCTGAATACCTCAAGGAACAGCGTTGGTGAGTCCACTATTTTACACATATACCTACTTCGGGGCTATAAGCATAACTTTTTCTATAGGTATCCAATGTAGGGTTTCTTTGGATAGTTTGAAAGAGGACTTCAAGAGCTACAACTTTCATGAAGACCTCAAAGACCACTTGTATC
>JAOQML010028819.1:0-11290 GCA_027568935.1 Erythroxylum urbanii | reverse complement strand
GAGCATCCAAGTTCTACATAAACAAATCCATAACATAATACATTGTTCAACTCTTGATTAAACTCTAATCAAGAAAAATCTAACTACAAAGCGTAAATCCTAAGTCAAGAGTTTATAACAATGTAGTCAAATATGACAATGTAAAACTACTTCCTTTTTGAAGCCCATCGAACTCAAGCCATCGCTACATCTTCAAGAGGAAATGGTGCTTAGCCAAGCATCACTCTGGGAGCATTCACAACTGTAGATACACTGATAGCATCCATGGCAGCAGTAACCAAATGATGAGAGCGACGATGAGAAGTGAAAATGGGTGATAGATGAAGGTTGAGAGTGAGAGATAAAGTGTATGTGTGTCAAAGTGTCGGCTCTCTCTTCTTACAAATATCTGTCAAGTGTTTTCTGCATAACCTAATTTGGCATGTTTTTAAATATTGGGTCACGGGTCGGGTCAGAATAGTGAGAGATTTTTCCCAAATATGTTCGGGTTTTTGACATTTCGCCGCGACGACAGGCAAGCTCACAGCGGCATTGGGTGCTTTCTAGATCCTTCGCCGTGACGAGAGAATTAATATTTGTCATGGTGAACTTTTCCCGAAAGTTTAGCCTGATTCTTCATTCTTCTCTGCGGCGACAGATAGGATCGCTGCGGTGAACTTTTCCCGAAGGCTATGATCTCCTGATGACTTTAATTCAGCACGTTGACTCCCTTCTCCTTGAGGATCTTACAATCAAAAATAACAATTTGTAGTATCAATTGTTCTTACAAAACTTAAGAAATGAAATTAATACCAATTGTGACAATTTTTACTATCAAATTGCATAAAATAAAAGTGCACACTCAAGGATTAATTTAAGCACAAAATCAAAGGAGTCAAAAAGTATAGTAAAGGCCATGAAAGTGTTGCCAATTTAGATAATAAACTTGGGCTCAATCACATGCCTTTCCCTTAGTTCAAGTGTCTAAAACTAGCTTAAGGTGAGCTCGTGGGAGCTCATTAAAATTAGTTAATAGCTACAAAGCTGGGGATAAGCTCAATTGGAATCAATTGAGATTACCCCAGCTCATCTTTAGTTATTGGTAATTGAAGCTAGCTAAAAATGTGTTCACACTAGTTAAGCTAGAAGAGCTAATTAAGGGCATAAGTTGGAGTTCAAACTCAAAGCTTAATGGGCAAAATTTGTGGTTCTAGATGAAGGAATCTTACGTGCTTGAGTGCATAATGGACACTAAGGTGTACCATGAGCTGTAGCACACCATAATGCATCTTCCCATACATGCACTTAGAGTGCAAGTTCATTGTCTCCATATAGATACATGAATCCGGCCAAGAAAGGATGAATTTGGCTAAGAGGTTGAATACGAACAATGGGGAAGATTCATCATGTACCTTGCCTTAGCATGAACATACATGACACCCTTTCACCAAGGTATGTGTACTTTAGATGAAAGGATGTGTTGTTTCGGCCAATGGTTGTGACCATTTGGCCAAAAAGGGGTTATGTACAAGAATAAATAGTAATGAGTGTACCATCATGACTTTAAGTGAAGATACTTGACTCTTTGCCCAAAGGATGTGTCCCTTGGCTAAGAGTCATGATGTTTCGCTAAGAGACGTAACTCTTGGAAGAGTCATGACTCCTTGTGATACGAACCCACTAGGTGACCTACCCTAGGAACCCTTTGATGTGAACCTCAAGGATGAACCTTGAAACCCAACAATCATACAATTAGAAGCAAGGAACCCAATAAAGCTAAAAACAGGTTTAGGAGAAAAAACTTAACCCGATGTCTATAGAAGACAGGAACCAAAGGTATAGGATAGGTTTTGACCGCCACAAGATAATAATCTTGATAAGCTCATGAGTTTAGAAAGGAACCAAAAGAGAGATTAACCTCACTCCATCAATTATGAATTTTCTCCACCTTGAACAACACAATGCTTGCCTTTATATAGGCATTATGGTAAGAGTTAATTAACGTAAGAAATCATCTTAATTGAACAATTTGACTAGAATCATTATTTGATTGAGCTAATTAAGGTAAGATCTAATTAAGTTAAGAAATCACCCTAATTGAATGATTTGACCATAATCATTATTTGATCGAGCTAATTAAGGTAAGAAATCATTCCTAATTTGTTGGGACAGCTTGCACACATTCTTGAATTTCTCCCACGAATCTTGGAATGCTTGGAAGAAATTGGAATAATTTAGACACTCATTGGGCTTCTTAACTCAGCTTGGATTAGATTTATTAGGCCTTGAATACTTTCCAAGCTAATTAGAGCTTGTTTAGTCCATATATCTTCAATTAGCCTATTTATGGCTTCCTTTATCTTCTTGTCTCTAGCTCTTGTAGCTGGCCTCCTTGAATGCTTAATGACTCCTTTAGAGTTTTGCTTAGGCCCAGCTTGGTTCTCATCACTTTGCCAAAGGATGTGTCCTTTGGCCAAGAGTCATGATGTTTTACCAAGAGACATAACTCTTCGAAAAGTCATGACTCTTTGCCAAAGGATATGTCATTTGGCCAAAAGTCATGATGTTTTGCCAAGAGACATAACTCTTGAAAGAGTCATGACTCTTCAAAGGCACCTTTTGGTGGCCTATAAAAGGGAATTCATAGTTCCTTTGAGTGATAGTTTTTTCTTTGGCCGAATACTACACTCTTCTCCCCATCTTTGAGCTAAAAACTCTCCCTTCTTTTAAGTTTTAATGCGTTAAAGCACTCTCCCATAAAATAGTTATTAAGCTTATTAGGAGCATCGTGGGTGAATCATAAGGATTGCTACTTTCACAAGTTAGCAACTCTTCCGACCTTAGTGCGTTGTGATGAGATCGATCTACTGCATCCATTCCAACCACGATGAGATGGAGAAGAAGGAGAAACTATAGTGGATCTCCATTAGGGAGGCAAAACATCAAGCATACAAGGAGTTATTTCGCTACATTTCAAGTTAGTATATCATCATACCCTTCTTAGTGATATGCGTAGGATCTTGTATGCTTATGAAATAATGAGATTTCTTTTTTAAGTTATGATCTAAAATCAACAGTGCTTCCATTACTAACTTCATTTGTTTATTAAGAGGTCCCTCCTTTTGTTGGGGAATCATTGTAGGTTTATAATGCTATAACTAGGTTGCCATTCATAGTGGACTGATGACCACAATGTGTGTTTGAGTCTGGATATTGTTATCCTCTGATTTGGTATGCTCCTCATGGTCACCCCATTTAAACATTCTCCTTATAGGCCTTTACTATCTCTATTGTTGCTCCAGAGAGGGTTTCCATGGATATATCACTTTCACACTTGAGTTGTATAACTCGTCTCTTTCACTAAGTTTCAGGATGGGGTGAAGTTAGGCATCTCTTTCACCCTATAATCCAAACGTTTAATACCAATAATTGTGGCATCCAAGCATAAATGTTTCTCTATAAAACTAACAAGATGACTAAATCCTATGGTTGAGAAGTATTATGGGGAAATATGGTGGTAGTTAGCCTATCACTATACATGTTCCTTACTTAGCTTACCTATATCTAGCCTCGATCTCCATTTCTTCAAAAATATGGGCCTATTACTTATATTCCAAGGAACCAAATTCAGAATCTTGTTCAATCCCTAAGTAGAGTCAAATTTGAAAACATAGCATCCTTGCTTACTGACAAAAACATATCCTCCAATTGCTCTTGTTTCTAGTTTTTGAATGCCTGGTGGTGCATGAACAGGTAAGATGGGCACTTTTATGAAGAAGAAAGCCAATGCTATGTTAGGATATGATTGTTTAGCTTAACCATGGGGGCCAGGTGTTTGGGAATGGTTAGTCGAAAGCTCCTATGGAAGGAGACCTGAAATGAGGTTATCAAAGGCAATAAAAGTTGCTTGATGAGCCTAAATTTTTGTTAGGGATAAAACCAGCAAAAGAGGATTGTGTAGGGGGCTTGAAAAAATTGAGGGAGGGAGCAAAGGTGCAAAAGAATTGAGGGTAAGTAGTCAGATAGGAGGGGCCATTGGCAGGGTTCCATACTAATAATTAGAAGAGGTAAGATTGTGCCAAAAAGTGAAGCAGTGATGCCAATGAGGGAGGTAGGGAAGGTTAGACAAAGAAGGGAGAGAGGTGGCTTTAGGGTCTCCAAGCTCAAGTTTTTACAGGGATTCAATCAGGGAGGACTTAGGAATGGTGGAGCACAGTGGAGGAATCTTGGTTTAGCTTCTCGCAATTTTATTTCCGTTCCTTAAAAATATCTCATTTCTTATCTTAAATAATAACTAACAAATAACAAACAACCCTAACTTAGATTTAACTAAGACCAAAAGAAATTCTGATAGAAACCCAGCTAAGGACATGCAAAGGATTGTGCAATCTGGTTCAACATATTTTGATGATCCATTACACATTGGTGGAGGTCCAATAACTAGGGCTGAAGCTAAAAGGATGAAGGAAGCTCTTAATGGATTGATTGAGGATGTTTACTAAACAAGCAACAATAAAAGCTGATTTGGGCTTGGAGAGATCAATAAGCCCTATCACCTTAATTTATGCATTAAATTAGCCTAATTAGTTGTTTATTTGGCCTAATTAGAAGGCTATGTTATTTTGATGATTTTAGGAAATCTCTAATTGATTTGAGCTGCCTAAAAATTCACTTTCTATATTTTTGACTTTAGGAATCAGACTTGAAAAGGCTTTCCTAAATCTTAGGGATTTCCTTACTTTTAGGAATAAATCATTACTAGAAGATACAAGAATTCAGATGGGAATTGTTTAACATTTTTGGTGAGGTTATTGACTTTGTTGGTTCTTCATTGAACTTAGAACTTATAAAGGTTATTCCTTATGGCATTCATCTAGCTTATCACTGGTAATCTCTTCTTTTCCTAGAGTGTGACATCAATATCCTTCTTTATAACTTTTGATGGAAACCTAGCTAAAGGAATGCAAAGTATGATGCAATCTGGTTCAATATATTTTGATAATCCATTACACATTGATGGAGGTCCAACAAATCGGGCTAAAGCTAAAAGGATGAAGGAAGCTCTTAATGGACTGATTGAAGATGTTTGGGCTAAAGAAGCAATAATAGAAGCCGATTTGGGCTTGGAGAGATCAATCAGCCCTATCACCTTATTTCACACATTAAATAGGCCTAATTGGTTGTTTATTTGGCCTAATTAGAAGTCTATTTTATTTTGATGATTTTAGGAGATCTTTAACTGATTTGGGCTGCCTATAAGTCTACTTTCTATATTTGGCTTTAGGAATCAGTTTTGAAAAGACTTTCCTAAATCTTAGAGATTTCCTTATTTTTAGGAATAAATCATTGAAGCAGATTGATTAGGGTTTTCTTTAGCCTATATCACCACCATCTTTGTACAAGAATTGAGATTAGAATTTGTTTTACGTTTTTGGTGAGGTTATTCACTTTATTAGTTCCTCATTGAACATGGAACTTATCAAGGTTATTCCTTGTCGTTTTCATATGACTTGTCACTCTCATTCTCTTCTTTTCCTAGAGTGTGGCATCAATATCCTTCTTTATAACTTTGGTTCGTGTTTCTTAAAACACTGGCCAAGCTGTTCTAGAAAACATAATTGATTTAGTTTTTTTGCAAATTCCTTTCAACAACTTATTTGTGGGTTCGTAGATCTTGATTTATAGGGTTCACATCAATTGGTATCAAATATTGGGTTAGTTTAAATCAGTTTGGTGTGTATTACTTATTTTGTTTCACATTTCTTATTGTTTTTGTTGGTTTCTTCCATACACGTTTCTTGCAAATCTTGAAATTCTGATTCTTTTATTCCATTACACGTTTCTTGCAAATCTTGAAAATCTGGTTATTTTCTTCCATACACAGTTCTTGAAAATTGTGGTTGTTTATTTTCATACACGTTTCTTGCAAATCTTGCAAATCTGGTTGTCTTCTTATTGCAATCTTTTCTCTTATGTCCTCAATTTGTTCCTTCTTACTTGTTTTGATAGCCTTAGTTTTGATCTGTTAGAAAAAAAAAAGAAATAAAACGAAATAAAAGAAAAAGAAAAAAAGAGGAAAAGAGTGGAGGCTCAGTTTTTGCAAAAGAGGGCAGATTTGAGTTAAGCAAAAGCAAAGTACTTTATCTGCTTATTCCTATCTGGAATTTGAAATTAGTATTATTATTATTTTTTATTCATCTTTGTTTCATCTCCTTTTCTTTGGTATCTTGTCCATTTTGATTATTTAAGCTCTTACACTAGTCCAATTTTCATTGTTACTCAATCTAGTTAAGTTCTTTGGATAAGTTGGGTGTGCACTGCAAGGTAATTGCTTTTGATTAGAGTTTCTTTAGTTCCTTGAGGAACCAATTTAAGTGAATTGAGTGGTAAAAGACGAGTGATTACATTCTAGTTTTTTCCTTAAAAGAGTGAAACACTTATTAAGCAAAACACCAGTGAGGTTTCTTTCTTCGCAAAGTCATTCTTTCCTAGATTGCTATAGTGGCTGAAGAAGGAAGGACAAGAGAGACATTCAAACAGTGAACTTTGGGTCAACACTTTGAGCTCATGGAGGTTAGATTTGGTGAAATCTTGGACAACATGGAAAGATAAGATGGTGCCATTGCTGCTTTGCAAAGGAATCAAGTTTGTGAAGTTCCAATTATGCATAGACAGGAAAGGTGACAATACCATGTTGAACATGAGGAGGAGGATGATAGTGATGATTTTATTAAGGAAGAGGCCAATAACAGATTTGATCAAAATAGAGGTGGCCGAAGGGGCCAAAGGATAGGTCATTATGATCAAAACATGGGAAACATTAAAATGAAGATTCCATCGTTTTCAGGCAAGAATGATCCTAATGTATACTTTGAGTGGGAAAAGAAAGTGGAGTTGGTCTTTGATTGTCACAACTACTCTAAACTGAAAAATGTAAAACTTGCTGCTATTGAGTTTACTAACTGTGCTATTGTTTGGTGGGATCAACTTGTTTTGGCTAGGAGATGAAATCGTGAGAGCCAATTCAAACTTGGGAGGAGATGAAGGCTATTACGAGGGAAGATTTATTCCATCTCATTACTATAAAAACTTGTACCAGCTGCTGCAAGGTCTAACCAAAGGATCTAAGATTGTGGAGGAGTACCATAAAGAGATGGAGATAGCCATGATTAAGGCAAATGTGGAGGAGGACTAAGAGGCAACCATGGCACAGTTTTTACATGGCTTAAATTGGGAAATTGCAAATGTGGTAGAGTTGAAATATTATGTGGGCTAAAGGATATGGTACATATGGCCATGAAGATTGAGAGGCAACTCTAAGAATAATGATCAGTACATTTCGAGCAGAATCGAGTTCTTTCTCTTAGAAACAAAATTGGGTAAAGTATCACCATCCCATTCCTAGGTTGGATGATTTGCTTGATGGATTGCATGGTTCTTGTATTTTCTCTAAGATTGATTTGAAGTATAGTTATTATCAAATTTGCAAGCGAGAGGGTGATGAACGAAAAGCTACCTTTATGACTAAGTGTGGTTTATATGAGTGACTAGTTATGCCTTTTGGGTTAACTAATGCCCCTAGTACTTTCATGAGATCGATGAACCATGTCTTACACGCTTTCATTGGTAAGTTTGTTGTTGTGTAGTTTGATGATATTCTAATTTATAGCTAGAACTTAGATGAGCATCTTGAACATTTACACAAAGTTCTAAGTGTTTTGCATGATGAGAAGTTATATGCAAACCTTAAGAAATGTTCTTTTTGCACTAACCAGATTGTGTTTCTTTGATATGTTGTTAGTGCTAAGGGAATAACGGTTCATGAAGAACAGGTTAAGGCTACTCGCGAGTGGGCTACTCCTAAATCTATAACTGAGGTACGAAGCTTTCATGGACTGGCTAGTTTTTATAGGAGGTTTGTTAACAATTTTAGCAACATTGCTGCACCATTAATTGAACTTGTTAAAAAGAATGCTGCAGTTAAGTAGGGTAGTGAACAAGAATTAGCATTTAATTTGATTAAAGACAAGCTAAGTTCAACATCATTACTTGCTCTACTAACTTTGATAAAACTTTTGAAGTTGAGTGTGATGCTTCAAGTATAAGTATTAGGGCTGTTTTGTCACAAGAAAATCGACCCATTGCTTATTTTAGTGAAAAACTAAATGAGACGACCTTGAACTACCCAACTTATGACAACAAGATGTATGCTTTAGTAAGGACCTCAGAGACATGGCAACATTACTTGTGGCCCAGGGAGTTTGTCATTCATACTAATCATAAGACTTTGAAGTATTTGAAGGGCCAATGTAAGTTGAAAAATGCCATCCAAAATGGGTGGAGTTCATTGAATCATTTCCCTAGTGATCAAGTACAAACAAGGCAAGGAAAATGTGGCTGTAGATGCTTTGTCATGCAGGTATACCTTAATCTCTATGTTGGATACTAAATTGTTCAGTTTGAGTACATTAAGGGTTTATATTCTCCTGATCTTGATTTTGGTAATGTGTTTGGAGCTTGTGAACGTGCTGCTGCCTTTGGCAAATTTTATAGGCATGAAGGTTTTTTATTTCGCAAAAATAGATTGTGTGTGCCTATTTGTTCTCTAAGGGAGTTACCAGTTCATGAGTCTCATAAGTGGAACATTTTGGTGTTCAAAAAACTTTAGATATACTTTTTGAGCATTTCTTTTGGCCACATATGAAACATTATGTAGAAAGAATTTGTGAGAAATGTATAACTTGTAAACAAGCCAAATCTGGATCTTTGCCTCATGGATTATATAATCCTTTGCCAATAACAAGTGCACCATAGGTAGATATTTCCATAGACTTTGTCTTAAGTTTACCTAGGTCAAAAAGAGGTAATGATTCAGTTTTTGTTGTTGTGGATAGGTTTTCTAAGATGGCTCATTTCATTTCATACCATAAAATAGATGATGCTAATCACATTGCAAACTTATTCTTTCATGAGATAGTACAAATTTATGGAGTGCCAAGGAGCATTATTTTTGATAAAGATGCCCAGTTCTTAAGCTACTTTTTAAGACATTGTGGGGTAAGCTTGGTACTAACTTAATGTTTTCTACAACTTTCCATCCACAAATTGATGGGCAAACTGAGCTAGCTAATCGAACTTTGTCTACATTATTGTGTGCTATCATTCAAAAGAATTTGAAGAATTGAGAAGATTGTTTGCTACATGTTGAATTTGCTTGTAATTGTTCTGTCCATTCTACCACTAACTTTTCACCTTTTGAAGTTGTGTATAGGTTTAATCCCTTGACTCCAATGGATTTAATGCCTTTACCAATTAATGAGCGTGCTAGCTTAGATGGCATAAAGAAGGTTGAATTGGAAAAGTAATTGCATGAAAAGGTTAGAAATCAAATAAAAAAGAGGACAAAACAATATGCTTCTCAAGCCAAAAAAGTGCATAAGAAAGTGATCATTGAACCAGGAGATTAGTTTTCGGTTCATTTGAGGAAGGAGTGATATGCTTCTCAAGCCAAAAAAGTGCATAAGAAACTGATCATTGAACCAGGAGATTGGGTTTCAGTTCATTTGAAGAAGGAGTGATTTCTGACAAAACATCATTCTAAGCTACATTTGAGAGGAGATGGACCATTCCAAGTCATTACGTGTATCAATGATAATGCAAGCAAGCTGGATCTACTAAGTGAGTATAATGTTAGTGCTACATTTAATGTTTCTAATCTCTCTCCATTTAATCTAGTTGATGAAGATTTAAGGACGAATCCTTTGGAGGAGAGGCGAAATGATGGAAACCCAACTAAGGACATACAAAGGATGGTGTTATAATAGGTAAAGAAGGAAGGACAGGAGATTCATTCGAACAACGAATTTTGCATCAACACTTTGAGCTTATGGATATTAGATTTGGTGAAATCTTGGACAAGATGTTGCCATTACTGCTTTGCAAAGGAATCATGTTCGTGAAGTTCCAATTGTGCATAGACAAGAAAGGCGACAATACCATGTTGAACATAAGGAGGAAGATGATAGTGATGATTTTAACGTGGCAGAGGCCAATAACATATTTGATCAAGATAGAGGTTGTATAAGGAGGATAGATCATTATAATCAAAACTTGGGAAGCGTTATAATGAAAATTCCATCATTTTCAGGCAAGAATGGTCCTAATGCATGTTTGGAGAGGGAGAAGATATTTAGGCTAAACAAACAACAATAGAAACAGATATGGGCTTGGAGAGATCAATCAACCCTATCACCTTAATTCACGTATTAAATATGCCTAATTAGTTGTTTTTTTGGCCTAATTAGAAAACTAAGTTATTTTGATGATTTCAGGAGATCTCTAACTGATTTGGGCTGCCTAAAAATCCACTTTCTATATTTGGATTTAGGAATTAGTTTTGAAAAGGCTTTAATAAATCTTAGGGATTTCCTTTTTATAGGAATAAATCATTGCTAGAAGATAGATTAGGATTTTCTTTAGCCTATATAATCATCATCTTTGTACGAGAATTCATATGGGAATTTGTTTTACATTTTTGGTGAGGTTATTCACTTTATTGGTCCTTCATTGAACTTAGAACTTATCAAGGCTATTCCTTGTGGCATTCATCTGACTTATCACTCTCAATCTTTTCTTTTCCTAGAGTGTGGAGTCAATATCCTTCTTTGTAACTTTGGTTTATGTTTCTTTAAACATTGGTCAATGATTTACTTGAAAATAGAATTGATTTAGCTTTTTCTGGAAATTCCTTTCAACAACTTGTTCGTGGGTTCCTAGATCTCTATTTATAGGGTTCACATCAAATTCCACTTTATTAGGTTTAAAAATCTGTTTATAAGAATTGCTGCACAAAGTTGCACACAACTGTTTTAGTGAAAAGTTCCAAGATTCCACTTATGTTCAATTGTTGCACACGTTTTAGGTGTTAATCCTTTCATTTGGTTTAAACTTTTCATTATCATCCTTAGATTATTTCCTTTTATGTTCTTTTTCTGCCATAATTCTTCTTTCCTTATTTGTGCTTATGTTCCTTTTATCTTCTTTTCCTTTGTAATCATTTTTTTGCCTTAATTATTCTTTCTTTATTCATTCTTTATTTCAATCTATCTGCTTTTAATGAGAACCAAGGTCAACATATTCTTGATGGAAAGCTTGCTGCCATGGATGGAGGATTACATGGAGATTCATGTGGGAAGCACGCTACCATAGGTGGACAAGTTACTGCCAATGATCCATTATATGTTCCTAGTGGGCTAATCACAAGATCAAGATCCAAGAAGATCAAGGAAGCCATGCAAGGATTGGTGCACAA
>JAOQML010028804.1:0-11291 GCA_027568935.1 Erythroxylum urbanii | reverse complement strand
AGTTTCCTTTATTTTTATGAAATCTACCCCCTGTTGAACAAAGAACAAAACTAAAAAACACAGCCATATATGACACCCAAAAATATATATTTTCATTCCAAATTTTAACACAACAAATTCAAATTCGATTAAAATACAGTAAGATCCAATTTTGAATTAGAATAACCAATTGTTTTGAACCTACCCAATAAAACCATAAATGAAAGTTAGACGATGAGCACTTTAAATCAATGACCAAATTCCCTCACAAATAATTAGAATGTTATATCTATAGCCATAAATCAAATTATTTCAATGCATCAAATCCTCATATGCCATACGAAAACCAATCGTCATTATTGAAATGGAATGATAGCAGATTTGGATACTATAAGCGGTTTTCAAACAAGTATAATTATACTCTTACACTTGCTATTCACTACTATATATATCATATCATCAACACCAATTTACATAATATAAAGTTGACAGAAACACGTCCACTAAATTCTAATACCTAAAGTCTCATGGTTTTGCAGAAATTCTAATCCCTATCTTACAAAGGAATCGATTTTCAGCAGGCAAAACATACTATATATGGCATACCCTAAAACTGCTCATTACAAAAATATACTATATATATACCTAAATCAACATAGTAGACGGAGAGGAGAACCCAGACAGTGATGGTAAGGAGGGAGATGTAGACGGTGACGACAACACGACTCGACAACGAGAGGAGACGCACGACGATTAGGAGAGGAGACACACGATAGGATGGCGCAGCAAGGAAAGGAGACGACAGCGCGACAAACAAAGGAGATGCACGACGCGGCAAGGAGAGGACGGCGACGACGAAAAAACGAAGAAGCAGAGGAGAAAGGGAGAAGGAAGGTTTGGGGGTCCTTTAACCCCCGAGCCAGAACGTCGCTTGGTATTAAATCAAACGACGTCGTTTTCTATTTTTAAAAACGATTACTTTGAATTTCACGACGAAATGCAAATACCGTCGGTAAAGGACCGACGTCGTTTAAAATTCACCGATAGAAATGTATCCGTCGATAAAATTCTGTCACTGTTTAATTGCGGAAAGCCTTCCCACCGGATTTACTAACAGTTGCATAGTTTCTGTCGCTATATTTCATTGGTAAATTTGCGTGAATGTTTTCCCTTCAGCTTTACCGATGATAATTTGGTCCGTCACAAAATTAAATTTTTAACTACAAAATCACCAACGGATTCTAAATTTTTGTTGGTAATTACCGAAAGATTCATTTCTGTCGGTAATATTCCATTGCCATCGTATATTTTTCTTGTAATGATTCCATACTTAGTTTTCAGACATAGAATCCATTTCAAATTTCTTAACTTGAAGCCATTTGTCAAATTCTGAACTCTTTAGAATCTCTTCGTGGGTAGTAGGGTCATCATCTTCTATGAGCAATACGTCATTAAGTTCACTTATGAGAAATCCGTCTCTCGGGAACATGACGTATCCTACCTGACCTACAAACTTCTAGTGTGTCAGAAGGTTGAACTATTGTTTCATCTTCATAAACAATAGTCTCAGGTCCAGGTAGTTGATTTGCATCTATTTGAGCATCTTGAACTTTCACAAGTTCAAATTTTCTCCCACTGTCTTCTCTTAGAAGAAACTCTTTCTCTAAAAAGACAGCATGTTTTGAAATAAACACCTTTTGTTCCAAAACATAGCAGAACTAATATCTTAAAGTTTTATTAGGATATCCTGCAAACAGACACTTGTCATATTTAAATTCAAGCTTATTTGGCTGAATCCGCTTCACATATGCAAGACAACCCCAAACTTTCATATAAGAAAGATAGGGTTTATTGTTAGTCCATATCTCATATAGAGTAATATCAACAAACTTGGATGGGACTTTATTTAATATATAAACAGAAGTTTCTAGTACATACCCCCAAAAGGATTTTGGTAAATTAGCTAAACCCATCAGAGACCTCACTATGTCTAACAAGGTTCAACTTCTCCTCTCAGTCACAACATTGTGTTAGTGTAAGGTGGAGTCCACTGGAACAATATTTCATTATCGCTGAGATAATCCAAAAACTCTTAGCTTAAGTGTTCACCACCTCGATCCAATCTAAGTGATTTAATACTTCTCCCAAGTTGTTTTTCAACTTCATTTCTGAATTCTTTGAACCTTTCAAAGGCTTCAGACTTGTATCTCACGAAACCACCTTTGGCATGTATGGACATCCGACCATATACATCAGTATGTATTACGTCTAAAAGTCCACTAGTTCGTTCACCCTTTCCCTTAAAAGGTAATTTAGTCATTTTACCTAATCAGCAAAATTAACATGTGTCATGATTCGTAATCAAATGACCCTAACCTACCAGACTTGTGTAGTTTAGACATGCTTCTCTCACTTATATGGCCAAGGTGACAATGCCATAATTAAGACAATTTCATATTATCTCGTTTTATTCTTTTGTTATTATTGATATTTAGAACCAAATTAGACATATCCAATATGTATATACCGTTGCACAATGTACCCAAAGCATGTAACATTCCGTTCAAATAAATTGAACAGCCATTGTTATTGAAATTTAAATGGAGTCCAGCTTTATAAAGGCTAGAAACAAACATTACATTTTTAGTCAAAGCAGGTACATTAAAAAATTGATCAATTCTAGTACAAGCCGACCAGTGAGTGTCAATACATATGTGCCTACAACTAATGCAGCAACTCTTGCTCCATTTCCCACTCGCAGGTCTGAATCTCCCTTATTGAGTTGTCTACTATTCTTGAGGCCTTTCATGTCAGTATAAAGGTGTGTGCCACAACCGGTATCTAATACTCATATGTTGTTATCAGAAATAGTATGAATATCAATAACATAAAATACCTGAAGTAGATGGGGCATCAAATATCTTCTTCTGCTTCAAGGACTCCAGATAGGCCTCACAATTTCTCTTCCAATGGCCATCCTTGCCACAATGGAAGCAAGTTCCCTTCGAGGCAATCTTCTTTGCTTTCTTGACACCTCCTTTAGGCTCTGCGGACTTCTTCTTTTGGCTCTTTTTTTTGAACCAAAAGAGTCCACCAGTATCACAACCTTGTCCTCACAGACAGATAGCTCAACTGCCTTGAGCATGTTGACCAGCTCAGAAATTGTGTTGGATATATTGTTCATCCGATAATTAAGCACAAATTGTGAGTAACTATCAGTTAAACCTGTCAGAATTAAGTAAATACTTAATTCATGATCCAAAAGAAAACCAAGGAGGCCAATCACTCGACGTTGCCATTCATCTTCAGTGCGTATTGGACTAGAGATGTCCCTTTAACCATCTTAGAGCGGAAGAGTAATTATAAAGTCTCGAACCTTTCGGACCTTGCTTGCTCATCAAAGAGCTCCCTAAGATGATAGACTATGATATAAGCATCCATGGCCTCGTACTGCTTTTGTAGTTCCGGTGATATAGTGGCTAGCATAATATAAGCCATCTTGTTATAATCGAGATGCTTCCTATATTCCCTCCGATCATCATTAGAAGCATCAGCAGCAGGGGCATTGGGAAGTGGTTCTTCCAAGACATAACCAAACTTCTCGGACTTGAGAACTATTCTTAAGTTCCTGAGCTAGTCAAGGAAGTTTGTTCCAGTCAACTTGTTAGCTTCCATCAATGATCTTAGATTCACATTAGTACTCATGGTGTTGACTCGAGCAATAGCAACCTATCATCAAATAGAGAAAAATTAGAATGTACTTAAATGCATATCTATAAGGACTTTAATAACACACGTTATGGCTCCCACTATTTTCACAAATTCATAACCCTCAATATAAATTCGAGAGAACTCGTAAAGAATTCTCCTAGTGGGTAGATATCTAATATCCCGAAGAATGACCTTGGGCTTGTGTAATAAGCCACCTTAGTTCAATCGGTAGGTATCAATCATACCAATTGCATCTTCAATGCAACTATCGAATCTAGTGCTGTCAGCTGTTGATGTGTGCATACTCATTAAGCTATCAACTCTTGACACGTGTACATCTAATGTACACTGCCCAACTTCGCCTTAGTCCACGTTGATATTGGATTTGCCCAACAAACCAACACTTCTAGTTAAAACCAACCCATTAATCTAGAAATCCTATTTACATAGTTTGAACATATCCGTGTAAAGCAGACTTGGATTTGCCCAACAACCTTAACTTTAAAAAAACTCTGGTTCTCGCTACATTAAAGGAAGGCGTTAGTATTAATATTTTAAGTGAGGGGTTTGACTAAGATCTCATCTAACTTAGATGGTTATATATATATATATATATATATATAGTTACTATAAACTACATAGCATGATATAGATTGCCCAATTAAATTGGGCCTAAGCCCATAACCATCCATTATGCAAGTCTACACATTCTGCTAACCTTGCATTCTCTAATGCATATATGTAAACACATCATTTTGGTTATGACATCTTATGGATCCTAACATGGAAACCCAATCTAACACTTGGATCTAAGCTCAATCTAACACTTAGATTTACTATCTCCCTTTTACTAACTTGGCTAAAATTACTAATGTATGTTATTTCGATTGGAATTAATATTAATCTAATTAATATGAATTCCTAATTCCAGAAATTAATTCATAATTAATTTACCTTAAATAATTATTTGATGTATAAAATTAAACAACTTCAATTTTGTCATACTTGCTAATTTTTCTAGTCTTACTAGAAAATCTATTGTTCTATTAAAATTAATTTCTATAATTTCCCAAAATTTTCAGAACATCAAATCATCATTCCAAGCATCTCTAGTACTTTTCATGATGATCAAAATAATTTAGCAATCACTCAAAAATTATCATAATCACCGAAACACCAATAAGACACCAAAAACGACAAATATGACTTCTAAAATTTTCTGGAAATCAAATTTCTAGCAAAATCATTTAGGCTTGCATCAAACATCAAATTAACACATTTTGTCACATAAAAATATTTTTAAGGTTCTGGAACCGAAATATAAACATACAAAAACATTAAGTAAAACAGATCCTACAATTTTTGGAAAACTATCCAGATATGGAAAATTGTTTGATAAAATTTTTAAAACAATTTTAATAATTCTAAAAAAATTACAGAGGCATAAAAACATCCCAAATATGTTCACATAAATTTTCCATAATTAAATTCTACGAAAGTCATGTGTAACCTGATCAGTTTAGCCAATAGACATCACATGCCCAGCAGAAAGACAAATTTCATGCATGTTATTGTAAAGTCGAAATTAAATATTTTAATCACATTAAAATTATTTTCAATCACACTAAACCATTATGAACAGATTGGTGAAAGAAAATGGTGAAAAAATTAATTTCGAACAAAACATTACAGGACCCTAAGTTGTCATAACTATGAAAACAGTTTTCCCCTGTCATGTATTTTACATCTAACAAGGCACAAAATGTCTCTGATACCACTGTTAGGTTCTGATCATGCATTTCATACATAATATATATCAAATATATGCAGTGGAAATAAAACAGAACCTGAAAAACTAGACCTACTCATGCATATAGATATAGAAAAACAAAAAGATGAAATGTAAGATGTTTACATACCTTTCTAATGACCTTTTTCGTTCTTAATCTTCTCGATGTTGGGTTATCGTAAACCACAACGATCAACGTAGACCATCTCTAATTAAAGCCTAGATGAAGATAGAAGGATGAAACCTCACTAGGATATGGCTACAATTCTTTCTTTATGCTAAAAAAGACAAGAACTCCTGAGAGAGTTAGAGAGAAAAAGTGTGTGTGTAAGAAAAATAACCTATCTTTTTCATTTTGTTTCTTACACAAGATGCACAAAAATCATCTCAATTTTTTGCATCATTTGGCCTTCCATAACCTCCATCACTAATGAAAAGTTATGGGCAGTTAATGGTCATGAATAGCATGCATTAATAGAAGTTATGTGAAGTTAATGACCATGAATAACATACATTAATGGAAGCTAACAACACCTGTTTCTAATCCATTCCATACAACATTTTCTACCACAATCATATCGTGATAGAATCCTGAAACACTTTCTCATATCTTGAATCACCATTCAAGACCATTTTACTCATCCTTCAGATCTCCTATTTGTGTAACCCATTAGGTTCTCGGTTATGTTGTCCACTTGAATTAACATTTAATTCAAGTAAATCAAGAGCGGTATCTAGCAACACTTCATGACCCCCAATTGACCAGAAAGTCAGTGGTTTAACTACGAACCTAATGTTGCCATGTAATTTGTCCTTACAGCATCTATACCCACTTGGTTCAAAGTATTGTCAAAGTGTCAAATCTAACTAGACTGACTACGTCACATCTAATCTAAGTGATATTAGATCTTGTCCTGAGGATCTCATTACTCTATGTATCATTAAAGACTCTCTTCATGACACATATCTGCTCTGACTAGAGACTCCCAAGTAATGACCTCGATAAGAGGTTGTGGGTATCATCTCCTTCTATCAGGAGTGGTGAATCCTTTATTGGCTACTCAATTACCTCCGACTACCTCAAGCTGTACCTAATCGCATACCGATGAACTTTAAGTTCATATAAGGGCATATAACATTATATATCATTGACATATATACCAAAAGGATTCAAATACATTTTTGAGCTTATATACAACCATGTATATATAAATATACAGTAGTATCTCCAAGTACAGACCAATACAAAAGGGCTCAAAGAGTCCGGCATTACAAGTCCTCTCCCCCCCCCCAAAAGAGTTTCATCCTCGAAACTCCTAAGTCAAGGATACAAATAAATGAGGGTACTGATGTCTCATAGCATCCTCAGGCTTCCATGTCATTTCCTCGACCCTGTCGCTCTTCCAAAGAACTTTAACCATGGGAACTTCCTTACTACGTGACCTCTTTATCTGTCGATCCAGAATCTAGACTGGTTTCACCTTAAAACTTAAGTCTTCTTTTAACTCCATTAAAGGTGTCTCCAAAACATGAGATGGATCCGGTATATGTCTCAAAAATATGAGATGGGTCTGGTATATACTTCTTAAGCATCAAGACATGGAACATATTATGGATCTTATCCAAGTCCGGTGGCAATTCCAATTGATACGCCACAGTCCCAACATGCTCCAATATACGAAAAGGTACAATATATCGAGGGTTTAACTTCCCTCGGCTCTAAAATTGGATTATACCTTTCTATAGTGATATCTGAAGAAAAACCATATCACCAACTGCAAACTCCAATGGTCATCGCCTCTTATCTGCATAAGTCTTTTGACGATCTTGGGCGGCTTTCATTTTCTCCCAGATGACTTTTACTTTTTGAGTGGTAATTTTTATCAATTCTGCTCCTTCGACTTTAGTTGTAATAACCTCATCCCAACATAGAGTTGTCTTGAACTTTCTCCTATAATGTGCTTCATATAGTGGCATCCCGATACTTGTCTGATAACTATTTTTATAAGCAAATTCTATCAAAGGCAAGTGCTGGTCCCAGCTCCCTTAGGATTCCATCACACATGCTCTCAACATGTCCTCTAATGTTTGAATAGTCTTATCCAATTGACCATTTGTCTAAAGGTGAAAAGCAGTACTAAACTTCAGTTTAGTCCCTAAAGATTCTTAAAATTTTATCCAAAATCGAGAGGTGAATATCAAATACCTATATGATATTATAGAAACTGACACCTCGTGTAGCTTCACAATCTCATCAATATACAGCTTTCCCAACATCTCCAGCTAGTAGTTTGTGTGGATAGGCAGAAAATGAGTAGACTTTGTCAATCTATCCACTATAACCTAAATAGCATCGTGACCTTCGATGTACAAGGTAGTCCAACTACAAAGTCCATTATCACGTACCCCCACTTCCATTCTGAAATGGGTAAAGACTGTAACATACTGGGTAAAAATTGTAACATATCTACTGACCTTTGATGCTACACCTTTATCTATTGATAGGGAAGGCATCTGGTCACAAATTCTACTATCTCACTCTTCATCCTTGGTCACCAACAGCTCTCTCTAAGAGTTCGATACGTCCTGGTATTACCAATATGCATAGCATAAGCCAAACTGTGAGCTTCTTCTAAGATAGCTTGCCCAAGATTTTAGTCATCCGATACACACACTCTCTGTTTCTTAAGACTAACAACCCGTCTTCTCTCAATTAGAACCCCTTATCCTCTTTACATGGTAATTTCTCTCATTAACTAGGGATCTTCAGCCTGTGAACTCCTGATCTCATTAAATAATGTTGGCCAAACTTCAAACCGTGATAGCAGTGTCCTATCATCCTCAGCTATTAAGAGTCTAACCCTAAGACTCCGTATACTCATAAAATAAGTCACATAAGGATTTTGCCTGACAGTTACTACCAAACAAGACTTATGACTTAGTGCATCGGCTACCACATTTGCTTTTCCCTGGTGATAGTCAATCACTAAGTCATAATCCTTAATTAACTCCAACCATCTTCTTTTTCTGAGGTTTAGCTCCTTCTGTGTCATTAGGTACTTCAGACTCTTGTGGTTGGTGTATATATGACAAGTCTCCATAAAGATAGTGTCTCCAAATTTTAAGTGCAAACACCACCACCGCGAGCTCCAAATCATGAGTAGGATAATTTAATTCGTGCTTCTTCAACTGTCTAGAAGCATATGTGATCACTCGTCCAACCTACATAAGTATACAGCCAAGTCTCTGATGACTGGCATCACTGTATACCTCATACCCAACCCCCTAGGTAGGTAAAGTAAGTACTGGTGAAGAAGTCAACTGTCTCTTCAGTTCCTGAAAACTCGTCTCGCATTTGTCATCCTACTGAAATTCTATCCCCTTTCGCGTAAGCCTCGATAAAGGGGCTGCAAGTACTAAGAAGCCCTAAACAAATCTCTGATAATAACTAACTAACCCCAAAAAGTTGCAAACTTTTGTCACAATCTTAGGTTGTTCCCACTCAAGTATAGCTTCCACTTTTTTTAAGTCTATATAAATACCTTCTCCTGATATGATATGCCTAAGGAATCCTATCTCCTTCAGTCAAAATTCACACTTTGAAAACTTCGTGTACAGCTGTCTTTCGCTAAGTATTTGCAGCACAATCTGGAGTTGTCTAGCATGCTCCTCCCTATCCTAAGAATAAATCAGAAGGTCGTTAATGAAGACTATGACAAAATGATCTAAATAAGGATGGAACACCTTGTTCATAATATCCATAAATGCTACAGGAGCATTTGTCAATCCGAACGGCATTACCAAAAATTCACTGTTTCCATACCTCGTCTAAAAAGCCGTCTTGTGCACATCACTTTCAACAATCTTTAACTGATGCTACACAAACCTCATATTTGTCTTTAGGAATACTGTAGCTTCTCTCAACTGATCAAACAAGTCATCAATCCTAGGGAGTGGATATTTAAACCCTGTTTAACTGCCAATAATCCACACATAAGTAGAGGGTCTCATCCTTCTTCTTGACAAACAATACTGGTGCTCCATACGGTGAATGATTTGCTCTGATGAAACCCTTGTCTAATAACTCTTACAACTGAACCTTCAGCTCTTTCAATTCAATTGGTGCTATGCGATACGATGGTAAAGATATCGATGTTATCCCCAGGACCAAGTCAACTGCAAAATCAAACTCTCGATCAGGTGGCAATCCAGGTAACTCCTCTAGAAAGACATTGGGGAACTCGCATACAATAGGAACATCTCCAAATTCGACCCTCTGTGACAAAGTGTCAATCACATGTGTGAGGTATTCTTGGCATACCCGACGAATCAACTTCTTAGCCTTGACCACAGATATTAAACAACTCGAAAACACCCCTTAGTCACCAGTAAATTTAATTAGGACTCCACCCTGAGTGTCAAACTCTACCTCTTTCTTAAAACAATCAACCATGGCATGATGCTTCTCTAGCTAGTCAATCCCCAATATCACCACGAAATCCTGGAGATCTAGGGGAATAAGATATGTCTCTAACACAGCATCACCAACCTTTACCTCACAAGTCGTATATACTTCATCACAAGTCACTTGCTCTCCAAGAGTAGTAACTATAATGAGAGAGGGTTCTAACGGCTTCAGGGGATGACTAATGTCCTCGGCGAAGGTCACACTAATAAAGGACCTTTGCGCCCAGTGTTGATCAAAACCTTAGCATATCTACCAAGAACACACATAACACCTAATAAGACTACGAATTAGCAACTTTTGGTTTTGCGACTGCTTCAACATTGTGTTCCTCTTACTCGAGTTACAAAGGTCCAGCCTTGTGAAGACTTTCCCTTCTTTGTCCAACCATGCTATTATTATAAAATCAAAGAAAAGATGTTTAATAAAATAGATTGGACTAAACCTAGCTTATCCAATGTCCCTTACACCCCAAAGAATGTCGACAAGTACTCTCTCTGAGATCGAAATCATCCGATCGTTAAAGATGTAAACTTAACGATTTGAGACTCAACTTCTCGACCAAAGACTGTCAACACCTAGACTCAACTCCTAAGGCTCATAAATATTTTGAAAATGGTAATAACACTTTTGAAAACATAAAAACCTTGCTCTGATACCAATTTAATTATCATGACCCGAAACCACATCAGGCATATGACAACTGTCGCATACCCAGGCTAACGATACTCACGATACCCTTAACCCAACTATACAAGGCTAATTGAATATCTTTAAAAACATTTGGACAACACAAAAGGTTCACGCATAAGGTTATTTACAAACCACAAGACAATTAAGATTTTATTTACAAAATTTTAAAGTATATCAACCAATTCATAAGCCATTATACAACAAAAGTACAAAATATAGACTACCCACGTGCGGTAAAGCCCTGAATATGTCAAAAGATTGTACAAATCAATCAAAGCTTTAAGCTCACCAAATTAACCTGCATGGTTAGAAAGCGGAGGGGGTGAGTACACTATGTACTCAGTGAGTGGGAAAAAGACATATATCACAAATAGAACCCAGTACACACCAAAACGGTCTAAATAACCTAAGTACGGTTTTACACATCTAATATGCATATAACCACCTATAAAGTGAATATGTATAACATAGGAACACATAGACCTAATATATGACTTATGCCATTCTAGTTAGGAACCACATAGGCCTAGCCTATTAATCACTCATTCAGTGAACTTAGGTTCCAGTTCCAGTACACATGTAACAGCCCAGACCACCCGCTTGCAGATATTGTCCGCTTTGAGCCTCGGCCTCTCGGGCCTCGCGCTCTCACGG